>JADBJO010030614.1:0-17692 GCA_016801955.1 Conus betulinus | reverse complement strand
CAATTTTCGTGTCTTTTAGACCATGACAGTGTTTAGTTTTTGCACAGCTAATACCCCTTTTTAATCTGAAAACGTGTTTAGGTTCTTTTTGTGCCACGCTCTCTGAAAATTTTGACAAACAAAATTTCCCCAAGGTGAGTACTTTTTACACTTTGTTTACATTTGTCGGCCATCGATTTTCCATCTACCGTCTCTGTAAAAACCATGACTTGTACATGATTCATCATGCCGCAATTCAACTTTACTTCTCCTGACACTTGTCTTGTACGCTTTTTCTCATGGAATGTTTTTGCGCGTGATGTTTATAGCTCCATGCGTGACCAAGTTGTGAGGTTCAACTTCTCTGATAAGACAGTCATCCGCACTTGTTCATCTGGATTGTGCCTGTTCACTCAAGCTCTTGCAGACAGCTGGAAGAAGAACAGCCACAGATTTCTGTCTTACAAAAACCAGCTTGTGCCCTGATATCTATGTACTCTGTTACTACTACTTTCCTACGCGCCCGAGCCGAACCCTGGACCATCGTCTCAATCTTCTGGTGGGAATGACTCGCATAACCCCTGTGGAACCTGCGACATCTCTGTCAGCTGGTCGGAAAGAGGTGTTGCCTGCGATACATGTGTGTGTATCATGCCCGCTGCCAAAGCATCCCAACACTGAAATACGAAGAACTTCATCATGGGGACATCTCGTGGCACTGCGCCATTTGTGGCAGCCGCAATGGAATTACAGTTTTGACCTTCATGGAGTTGATTGGCCTGACAGTTCTACATCACAGTTCTACTTCCTTCATGATGATTCCGATATCTCCTCAACTACGCCAACTGAAACCACCTTCAGCCTAACCACATGTCTACTGCTACGAGAGCAAACCAACAGAACAATCCAAATATAGACCCTTACGTGTCCTAAATATCAACTTTCAATCCAGTAGAGGAAAACGAGCGGAAACAATTCATCTTATCGACAGTACCAAACCGGACCTTATTATAGCCTGTGTAACTTGGTTAGATAGCTCGATCTCCCGATAATGAAGTCATCCCTGGTATGTACACTATATACCGCAAAGACAGAGATAAACACGGAGGCGGTGTCCTGGTGGCTGTCAGATCCAACCTTGAGAGTTTTATCGTCCCAGAACTCTCTACAGGCTGCGAGATCGTATGGGTTGGTGTTAAGCTGCTTGGCAGGAAAACTCTCTACCTGTGCGCGCGTTTTACCGCCCCCAAGACCGCAGATGTACCCAGCCTTGCGAACTGGGCGAGTCACTAGACAGGGCGGCTAGGATCCCGAATGCATACATCCTTATGGGAGGGGATTTCAACTTTCCTGGTTGGGACTGGAACACTTTGACACTCAAACCTGGTACTAATGTGTTGAACTCCACAGAAAATTTAGAGATCTACTGCATGACCATGGTATGCAACAACTAGTGCTAGAAACCACAAGAACAGACAAAAAGAAAGGAACCCATAGCACGCTAGATCTTTTTATTACAAACTGCCCGCATCTCATCCCTAGGGTTGAAGTCATTCCTGGCTTGTCGGACCATGAACATCCATATTGTGAAATTCTCCTTAAGCCCACCACGTATCAAAGCAGTCTCCAAGGCAGATCCCCCTCTACGATAAGGCCAACTGGGAGGCGATGAGGAAGGACATGAAGGACCTGCACTTGGCGATGGTGAGTGATGAAAACAACCTCACCACAGAGGATCTTTGGACCAAGTTCAAGGACACCCTCATCGCGACACATCCAGACCAATGTCCCCCACAAAACAGTGCGTACACAGGGCCTGTAAACCGTGGATCACAGCTGACATCCGTAAGATTGCCAAGCGCCATGTCAGAGTCTACAAGAGAAAGAAAAAAAAGTGGTATTCCTGAACTAGAAGAGCTCAGTTGATTTTATCTCTTTTTTTTTCTCTGTGATTCACCTGTCCTCTGGCTTAAACTTTGAATGCAGCAACTTCATGAAATATCTGTCAATTTTTTTTGTACCAATTTTTTCCAAGATCCAAAGAAAATGAATCAATGTTCATCACAGAGGGGACACTCCTACACGGACAGAGACAGACAGAGCATCCAGAAAATGCAAAAGGACAGGGTGGATCGCACAGACATTTCTTTTCATCCACATGGACCAGATTTGAAAGAAAGCACATATTGACAAAAGTGTAGGCCATGAACAGAGCTTACTTTCAATGTTAAACTGGATACACATAAAAGACTGCAAAGGCATTGTATCGCAGCATTTTCCACAACATGCCCAGCACAACTCGGAGAGACACCGGATTGTTTCGGCTGCTTGATGACAAGCAAACCATTGTGTGATTAAACCCGAAATTAGGAGATCAGTTGAACTGTTGTTTTACATGTCTATGATTTACTTTATTCATATATATATAATATATAGATATATATATATATATATATAATAAAACAATAAATTCCAAGGATTAAAGTAGTGGGGGAAAACAAGTGCAGGTTAACAATTCTTCCATCATTACAGTAATGACTTGGGCAAAGATTTGAATTTGAGAGAGAAAAAAATTGAAGTAAATGGGAAAATGTTATATCATAAATATGAAAACCCTTCACTAGCTGCATGAGGAAACCATCGCAATCCCTCTCGAAGACAGATCTCTATGTATCGCCTGCTCCGAGGCCTTTCGTCCGCTGGATCGGACTCATCAGGGAGACACGGCTGATTGTCTGTGCTCTTGGTCTTGGCGTCAGATAGAGACACACCACAGTCCATATTCTGTGGTGTTCCAACCGCCAAGGGTTCGAAAAAGAATCCAACAGCACCCCCAAAGCAGCCAGCGAAAGGTCGTAGAATTAAACAAAACGAAAGTGTGGAGAGGGAAAAAAAAAAGTGTTGAAAACTAAAAACATTACGCAAACAGTATAAAATGTAAGGGACAATCTTTGAGCCTATGCTTGAGGATCCATTTCAGGATGCAAGGGAGATCAAAAGATATGGAACAGTCTGAGTGGTCAGCTCTGCTGTTCAATAACCCAAGCATTGTCAGCGGCTAAGAATTGTGCAGAACAACCTTTCCTTGGATCTCGTAAGAGTGCTCTTGGCGTCAGATAGAGACACACCACAGTCCATAATTTTGTGGGTTCCAACCGCCAAGGGTTCGAAAAAGAATCCAACAGCACCCCGAAAGCAACCAGCGAAAGGTCGTAGAATTAAACAAACGATATATATATATATATATATATATATATATATATATATATATATAATAGTAATAAGACTCAACGTTATTTTAAAAAGAAGTGCTCAACCACAATGGGAGCGACATTTGTCAGGTTAAAAGCAAGCTAAAATACAAGCTTAAAACATCAACAGGTCTGTTTCTTGCATGTGCAGTCGCCAGGATACGGGAGGCTTGTGCTGTCAGTGTTATATATAGCTTGCTGTTTTATTTCACGTGTTACTTGAGCTTCTCAGGTGTTTATATATATATATATATATATATATATATTTGTTAAAAAAGGATGATAAAAGGAAGTTTTTAAAACCCAACAGATCTGTTTCGAGCCAGCGCTCTCGTCAGGATATATATATATATAGAATACCACTAAAATGCCTAATAAAATTCTTAAAGTGCTCAACCCCCTTGGGGAGCAAACATCTGTTAAAGATAGAATATACTTTTACTATTCTATTTTTAACATATATATATATATATATATTATTCTATTGGGTATTTATACAGCGCCTATCCTCGGTCACAGACCAGCTCTAAGCGCTTTACAATAAACACACTACCTCACTCACTCAACGGGCTTAATGCCCAAGTGGAGCCGGCTGAAGAGCAGCCTACTGGCGCTCATTCAGTCGTTTCCCGTAACATTCAAATATCAGTCACTCATTTTCATTCCTCTCATTTATTCCTCCAGTTTTCTCACAAAGGATACATACCATGTTTATACGTGTCCTCCATTTCCACCGGTACACGATAACTTCGATAACAGTAAATGACAATTTTTGTGGTTTGGTAAGAAATACTAGGCGGCTATCTTCAATCTACATAAATTTTGCCAGGGCAGCGGGGAACCCCCCTCGCTCTTTTTCGATTTTCAAAATGCGGTGGGTTTTTTAACGTGTGCAGGGGGCCAGGAAGGCACACGGGTCTGACTCGCTTATAGTTCCCATCCGATGGACTTGGACGTTTCAGTTCGGTTTGTCATTCAAACTGGGAAAGAAAGGCAGGGCTCGAATCCACGCACTTTTCACACGTTGGATTGGCAGGCGGACGTCTTAACCACTCTGCCACCTTTGTATTCGTATATATATATAATATATATTATATATATATATATATATATAGATAGATAGATAGAGGAGATAGATAGATAGATAGAGATGATAGAGAGAGAGGGATGAGGCGAGAGGAGGGGAGAGAGGAGAGAGAGAGAGAGGAGAGAGAGGAGAGATGCGTTGCTCGTACATACACGAGAGAGAGAGAGAGAGAGAGAGAGAGAGAGAGTCATTGTTTGTTCTCGGGCTCGCGATCTTGAATTCTGATTGCAAAACATGTTTAAGATCCAACAAGAATTTAAAACACTTCGGGACTCTCATACTTAAGGATTTTGAGAGAGAGAGAGAGGAGAGAGAGCGAGAAGAGAGAGAGGAGAGGAGAGAGAGAGAGAGAGAGAGATGTATGGCACCATCTTGCCATTAACCATTCTCTACTGAAAAAGGAAATTTTAACGAATCTGTAAATTTTACATTCCGTTTAATACTTTTCATGGGAAAAAATCGGTATAATCTTAAAAACTCTAAAAGCCCGCATTTTGTCATTTGAAAACAGTCAAGATTCTAATCATATTCGTCATTTGATCCGTGGTCGATTTCCAGTCACGTAGGTTCGAAACACTTACATAAATGATACTCCATGAAAAGTTTATAAATGACATTCCACGTAACTTTTATAAATGATATGTTCCAAGCAACTTTATAAATGACGCTCCATGTAGCTTTTATAAAGGATGCTCCACGTAACTTTTATAAATGATTTTCCACGTAAGAAAAATGATACGGTGTGCTTACTGTTAAAATGTCCGTATTTGTGCGGTCTACAAAAAAATATCCAGATACATCATTGTCCGTATGACGCCCAAAAAACAGTGTAGGTCAGCCAAGTAAAGCATACACATGCTGCTGTTCATTGTGGAAATGTCATTGAGTACATCAGGTGTGTTTACTTCCTACTGAAATACTTTCCAACCTTCAGAATCGTCATCTACAGTTTGTCTTTTGATTGCCAATGATTGGCTGATGTCACTGAGTACACCAACGTACGGTGTCTTTCCTTCCTACTAAAAATAGTTTCAAGTCTTCAAAATGGTCACCTGCAGTTGGTCTTTGACTGCCAGTCATTGGATCTTGATGATTTTTTCATCACACCATGTTGAAGAGAAAGAGCACCCGAAGGTGCGAGTAGGATCCAGAAAAGCACTGTCCTGACTTTGCCGAACCAGCTAGCCGGGAGCAAATCCTGTACCAACCTTTGGCAGCCTGTGCTGCGTTCAAACACATAGGGCGCAGGCACGCACAGGGACGCACATTAAGACTATTGACAAACAGTAAGACTAGGGACGCACATTCAGACTAGAGACGCGCATGGAGACTAGGACATACATTGAGCTACTGACAAACAGTAAGACTTGGCACACACATTAAGACTAGGGAGGACATTAAGACTAGGGACATACATTAAAACTATTGACGAACATTAACACTAGGGACGCACATTACACTAGGGACGTACATTAACACGAGGGACGTACATTAACACTTGGGTCATAAGGGACATAACTGCTACCTGCCAGGAGGTCAGTAACTGGCTGATGCCTTTTTCGTGTATTCATGCTGCAAAAACAGAGCGTAGAACTAAAAGCGTGCAACTGTTGAAAGGACCTGGGCGTGGCTGCCTCATTTAGCAACATTAACGTCTGGATTGTGTAGCTGAGTGACACCAAGAAGACAAAGAAGGATGATGAAGACATCGCGAGAGAGCGAGCGTGTGAGCGAGCGAGCGAGCGAGCAAGAGAGAGGGGGGGGAGGGAGAGGGAGAGAGAAACAGACAGAGGACAGACAGAAAATGACAGACAGACAGACAGACAGACAGAAAGAGAGAGACAAACAGACAGATACAGACAGACGGACAGACAGGCAGGCAGGCAGGCAGGCCAATAGACAGGCAGGCAGACAAGACAGACACAGAGACAGAGAAGAGAGAGTGTTGCTTCTAACCCAGCCGACCATAAAAGGGCCACAATATCAGGGCTGTCATGAGGAAGACAACAACCGGACGCCGCCAGCAAACTCACAGCAGTACGTCCTGCAACTGAGACAAAACAACCATCAGCTGTTTCTCACGGCTCTTCCTCCGCTGTTCCAGAATGACGTTGACGGTGTACAGGAACGGGTTGAGGGCCGAGTTTAGCGGCAGCACCAAGACGGCCATGATGACGTTGACTTCCCCCGGAACGTCCACGCCTCCGACCGCCGCCATCCCCAGGACGCCGATGGGAAAACCAGCAGGCGAAGTCCGACACGGCCACGGTGATCAGCCGCCGAGCGAGGACCTGGTCCGTGGACTTCCTGCCGATGGTGCCAGAGCCGGTCAACGTGTTGGAGGTGACCGACCAGTAGATGAACACACCTGCCCCGAAGCTATGAACAGGAAGAGGACGAAGTTGAGGGCGATCCAGATACCGAAGGAGTAATGCTGTCCCGGGAACTCGTCCGTCGTGATGGGCAACGGGATGCAGATGCCGGTCTGGCTGTAGAACTGCCAGTATGACGTCACAGGGGTCAGAGGCGTGGCGGCCAGCACGAGCCCCGCCAACCAGGCGGTGCTGCTGGCCACATGCGCTGACGTCGGCGTGAAGTGGAACTGGCTGGCTGAAGGGAAAAGCGCAGCACCAGGAAGCGATCCACGGTGATGAAGCAGATCTGAAAGACAGACACCTCAGAGGACAGGAGAGACAGGAACCCGGCCACCCTGCAGGTGGTGCTGTGTCTCCAGGAGTAGTCGTTCCACAGGTAGATGTCTTTGTACCTGTAGTCAGCCAGTCCGATCACCATCAGGTACACCCCCATCAGAAATCAGACACACAGAGATGCAGGACGAAGACCACCGAATCCAAACCGCCGCGTTCCTTTGTCGAAGACGGTGCGGGTACAGGAAACTGGTGAGGTTTCCCACCAACGCCAGCATGGCTAGCAGAGCCAGGATAACCCGGTGGAGGTGACTCTGCATCAAATCCTGACAGGACGACACGGCGTCTTTCGGAACCCGACACCACTTGGGGCTGAACTTCTCGGGAAGAAGCGCTGGGCAACACAGTTTATAATTGCTGGCTGTCACGGACCTAAGTTTGAGAAGATTGTGGAACAGCTGTGGAGGAAAGGTGATTACCGGACAGCCTGAGAGATCCACAGAGCGCAACGACCGTAGAAACCCGGAAACCCGAGCCGTGCACGCGTGACGCACTCCACTGCCCGACAGGTTGAGCTGGTCCAGACGAGTCAGTGTGTGTGCAAAGGATCCACATTCACTGCGTCCACGCTCACATGGGACAGGTCCAACACACGAAGTTTGGTGTACGTGGACAGACCAGAGAGACCATCTTGAAGGTCAAGTGGGTTTCCCGCCAAAACAAGCACTTGCAGAGATCTGAGGGTACTGAAGGGGCACCAGGTAGAAGACAGGTAATGAGATTATCACTGAGGTCCAGACTGATCAAGTTAGGCAGAGCAGGTGCTTGAACGTGAGACAGAAAACAAGACGCCAAACTGACGTGGGACCAGCATGGTGTTGTTCATCAAGTCCATCAACGTCATGTTGCTCCTGTCCGCGTTCAAGAAGCGAAGTTCTGGATGGTCAGCGACAGCGACAGACCGGTTACAGTAAAACGCCAATCCGAAGCACATACATTCAGGTGGACAGGTGAAGTGACACAACAGCTCATCATCATTCTGAGGGCACTGGCCATACCTGTCGTCACACACGTGCTCGGCAGACACGCACACGCGGGACTGGCGACAGCGATAGTAGCCAGGACACTGGTACGTCTGGCAGTCTGCTTCATCCTCACGCCCCGGGCAGTCGTGGATGGCGTTACATCGCAGATAGACGGGCAGACACAGGGTCATGTCGGCAGTAGGACACAGAAAGTGAGACCCGGGGCACAACGCTCCTGACCTCAAGATTTTCAGTGACGAGTGTGTGTGTTCCCAGTGATGACCAGATCACGAACATTAAACGGTAAAGACCGCCCGAGTACAAACGAAGCCTGTCCAGGTCTTGTTTACACCCCTTTTCGTCATTTGCAGACACCACACTGCACCATGTTGTCACATCTCTGGCTGAGCTGCAGGCACTGTCAATCAATGAGTGAAGGCATATAACTGAAGGAATGGATTTTTTTTTTGGTTGAACTACTGTTTGGGCTTAGATTTTTTTTTTTTCTGTAGTTGTGTGTTGATGTCAAAAACAGCTGTTCTCATGACAGTGTTTGCAAATCTATGAGCTCGCACACACATACACCACACACACGCGGTGCGCGCGCACACACCACACACACACACACACACACACACACACACACCACACACAACACACACACACACACACACATACGCACACACCACACACACACACACACACTCGCGCATAGACAGACAGACAGACAGATAGAGAAAGCAAAAAGCACAGATGATACCAGACCAGACTAAAAGCTCCTATTCATACACCGTACCCTCCTTTTTTCTTTTTTGTTTTTCACTCTGTTTAAAATTTCTAGACAAAAATATCATTATACTGAAAATATTCGTCCGCTATGAAATTTCGTTCGGAAGAATTCAGAGGTTTCTAGACAAAAATATCTATATACTGAAAATATTCGTCGCTATGAAATTTCGTCCGAAAAATTCGGAGGTTATTTCTTAGGTGCCAGTGTTGTACTGACGCGAAGACGTAAAAGGAATGTTCTCTTTCTTCATGTAGCAGAAGAAACAGACTACACTTCCAAAGACAGTTCCTGTGTTGGCAACAGGACTAGGACGCATTATGACTGAGAGAGAGAATTCAAACCCAGACAGCTTCGCATGAGCATCAATAAATAGTCACTGTGTCCCCCCGTCTGCCTCATAGAATGGTGTCCGGCTCTAGGTCAGGGGTCATCTCAGCATCAACAGACCCTATTCCAACACGACACAAAGCAAGGGAAGATAACACCTGTGTTTCCATCGCATCGCAAAAAAAAAAGAGTTACCTTTTCAACGTGTGGGTCAAACAATAAGTGTAGTGAGTCAAGTATTTTTTTGAAGTGCGCGCTCAGGATCACGATCGGATATGACTAGTTTGCATTCCAGACGCAGTTTTACGCCCACGTTTTGGCATTTTCTTTCTTCTTTTCTGTCTGTCTGTCTGTTGTCTGTTGTCTCTCTCTCTCTCTCGTCTCTCTCTCTCTCTATCTCTCCTCTCTCTCTCCTCTCGCTCCTCTCTCTCTCCCTTTCTCCCTCTCTCTCTCTTCCCCTTCCTCCTTCCCTCCTCTCGCCCCAACCCAAAACACTTCTCTCTCTCTCTGTCTCACAGACACGGAAACACCAAATGTGCTGGTTCGCACTCATTTTGTTTATTGTTGTCTCCTTCTTCCATTCTCCTCTCTCTTTCTTTTCTTTCTTTCTCTTCATTCTTTCTTCCTTTCCTCATTGCTTCAGGCACACTTACCTGGCGGTCTCCACAGTCAAAGGTAGTGTGGGGGAGGGCACGGGGGGTAACACACAAAATCCTCGTCGCTCTGATCGCTGCAGTCCGCACGATGGTCACACACCAACATGTAAGGCACCTCCTGCATCCGATTGCCACACAGAAAGGAGGGCGGCGGAGGAGAAGGATCCACGATCAGTGGAGCATGAAGATTGCCCCCTAGGCTCTCGTCCAACCAAACAATCGCTCTGCAGGTCACAAGCTAAGAACTCGTGGACCACGTGACCTGCCGAGCAACTGTAGACGGACACAGGAAATTGTTTCCGAGTTGTGGCAAGTGTGACACCAGGCCCCGGTCTGGCATCGACGGTTCCAACTTCGAGTCAAATTCACACAAGAAATTGGTGCGAAAAGTGAAATCGTCACATTTTTCATGGACCGAGACGCCAAAATTGCCCCAAAAAAGACCCCATTCAAAGTAAGAGCAGTGCGAAGAGGAAGTGTGTCTCTCCTACCTCTACTTCGGTAAGTATAGTATGCGACGGTGTTATCTACCCAGTGAAGCAACTTTCCATACCTAAACAACGTGAAATTTACAGGATAACGTGAAGGCAATGGAAGAGGGGAAAACTGACAGACGGACAGACAGGCAGGCACAATAATAACCTACGTTTGGTGGGGGGGAGGGGGGTGGGGAGAGGGGGGGCGCCAAAACCGCCCATTTTAAAGGGTGTGTGGGCTTTGGCTTACAAAAAACAAAGTCCATATATACCTGACATGTAGCTCGCAGTAATATATCATACACAACATGCACACGTGTTGCCCGCACACACACAACACACAAAACACACACACACACACACACACACACAGAGAAAGATAGATAGATAGGTAGTAGATATAGATAGATAGATACACAGACCAGGTAGGTAGGCCGGTAGGTAGGTAGGGTAGGTTGGTGGGTATGTAGTTAGGTAAGATAGATAGATAGATAGATATAAGAAGAGGAGAGAGAGGCGAGCGGAGAGAAACAGACAGACAGAGACAGACACACAGAGACACACCAGACAAGAGACAGACACAGATACAGAAAGAGTAATCTCGATAGTCGACAGTGGACACACACACACAAAATGAAATCCTACATGTTAGGAGCACGCCGAGTCCACAAACCGATGTGAATCTTCCCAACGCCTGTTCAGCACCAGCACCTCGCGCACCGCCTTCCAACTCGCTGGGCGAGTTCAGGCTGACCAGAGCCCCGCCCCTCCTCCGACACTCCCCCGAGGCCTCGGGGCCACGGCAGCTCTCTCCGTCATCAGCTGATAGCACTTCCCGGCCAGCCACCACTGGGAGGTCCCACACATCGTGGAGTTGACGTACCAGCACGCCTCTTCGTCCTCCCCATCACACAGTCCCCACTCGGCATTACATGGGAACCACCCTGCCGTAGTCCGCTGGAAAACCCGGCACCGTGCAGTTCCACTGGCTCCTGCCGCCGCCCGCTCGCTTCAGGCGCCAGACTTGCAAGGAGAACTCGATGTTGAACAACCCGGAAAGCAGAGAGGGACGTGCCCCGCTGATGAAGTGGAGGTGGACGTCCTCGTTAAAGTATTGGACAAAAGGTTTGTGGGTGCAGAACTTGTCAAAAAAGTGTTGTTCCGTTCGTCCCCCCACGTACACCGACAAGGAATCGAATCTACAGCCAGTAAGGGATAGGCTGAGCCATTTCAGCATGAGGAGGTGGTCAAGGGGGACGGTCAGAGAGGCCCAGCTATCCACAGCGGGTGGGGTAAGGGGTGCGTCCATCCCACAGAGGAGACTGAATGAACCCTGTCCCGTTTTGTGTGAAAAAGAAAATAGAATTCAAAAGTGTGTGCGTGTAACTCGATTAGAATTGTCACAATATGACATGAGTAATATAGGTTATTCACCGCACTCAGTTTGACATGTCCTTTGTTTTGAGACAGACCAGACAGACAGACAGACAGACAGACAGACAGACAGACAGACAGATGGACAGACACATAGACTGACAGAGACAGACAGAGAGAGACAGAGACAGAGACCAGAGAGAAACAAAAAAGAGGAAGTGAAATAATTTCGACAAAGGTTGAGAATAAAAATCGTACAACACAGGTTCCACACACAGACCCCTGGGGAACGCTACACATAATGGGACTTTGGGCAAACATGCAACCATGATGACAAAAAAAAACTGACTGACAGGTACTAGTCATGGATGACACAACCAGTCAAGAGCTTGACCTGAATGCCAAAAGTCCCATTCAACCTCTTCAAAAGGAAGGAATGATCCAGCGCATGTCGAATGCTGCATCAAGGGCAAGGAGAGCAATCATGGAGATGAATGTTTTGATCGGGCATTCGTCAGCAGAATTTCCTGGACATTTCAGAACAGCAGTTTGTTGTGCTGTGGTCCTTCTTACAGTAGACTGATTAATTTCAAAAAGGGACAGTAATCTGATCAATGTCTCTGCAAACGTCTCGACACGATTTCTCTAGGTACCTTTGAAACTAATGGTAGATTTAACACAGGCCTAAAATTGTTTAGCTCAGTACAGTTAAAGTAACGCTTTTTCAACAGTGGTGTGACAACCAATTCTTAACTGGTAATCAATCTTAAATAAGTCCCACATGATCAAAAGCTGCAAGATTAACATTGACAGGTGTTTTAATGGTTTATGAATAAATGCAAAATGAATGGATGTGTGTGCCTGCGTGTGAAAGAAGAGACAGAGAGAGGGGGAGGGGGGGGGAGGGAGGGAGAAAGGAGAAGAAAAAACACGCACCTGTTTTGTTTGAGGTGAACAAAAGCTTCACTTCAGGTCGAAACAGACTTCGGAACAATGTCAAAAGTAAAATCCAGGTTCCAAGTAGTCTCGATTACCCCTGGATCTTTTCAAGGCAAAGAGCACACGATTGGTGTTGCTGAACACGAGACGAGGACAGTGGCATAAACAACATCCAGAACACTTTATCACCATCACGTGCACAACAGTCTTTTACCTCCACAATAAAAAACATAACTGTACGTGTATGTGGCCTGGCTTGAAAGCGAAAAAATCATTCCAGGTAAGGTGGAGATGTAAATGTTACAGTGACCGAAATGTCCTCTCTTCAGTTTCCCCCAATAGCACGCGCGTAATCCACCCTCCCGTTGACCGCTTTGAAACGAAGCTCGTGAGATCGATTCAGACAGTGATCGATATCGGTTTGTCCAAGGCTAACGTATCCATATTCTGAGGACGTTGACCGGAAAGAGAGGTTGGTGTGGCGGGTGACTTGGTTAAGAAAGTGTCACTAGAATGGATAGATGTGGTGTAGACGTGGTACATGTTGTCTCCAGTAACGTTGTGGTGGAATAGGAGTGAGGGTATGATGGGTGGGATCTTTTCCTGTGACTGAAGGGTCCGATTCTCTGGTCCGCTAACACGCGTTTTGGACCAGATGGACGTTTTCCAGCCAGATGGATTCCCAAGCCAGTTTTCGTTCTGCTTGTAAAAACACAACACACAAACACACACACACACACACACACACACACAAACACACACACGCACGCACGACGCACGCACGCCACACACGCACGATGTCCGCACCACACACACAACACAAACACACGCACAACACACTCAACCGTAGTGCACGCACGCAACCAACCACACAGCGCGGACACAACACACACAACACACACACACACACACACACACCACACACACACCCACAACACACACCACACATGCATTCATGCATCCGCCTCTCCTTTCCCCCCGTTCATACACCACATATAGAAATACAACGCTGTGTTCACGCCAAATCAAAATCCGCGTAATACTTCGACGGAAAAAAAAGAAAAACCAAGCATTGTTGCCATTGGTATGTTACGCGGTATACGTGCAGTCCGTGTGTGTTTTCAGTGTGCTGCATGTGTGCGCGCGCCGTGCGCACATGTTGTGTGTTTGTGTGTGTGTGTGTGTGTGTGGTGTGTGTTCCATGGATGTGTGTGTGCTGTGTTTTCTGCGTGGTCAATGAATGCGTGCGTGCGTGCATGCGCGCACAGACAGTACATGGTGCGTGCGTGCGTGCGTGCGGCGTGCGTGCGTGTGTGTGTGTGTGGTGTGTGTGCTTGTTTGTGTGTGCGGTGCGTGGTGCGTTGATGGTGTGTGTGTGTGTGTGTGTGTGTTAAAACGGTACCTTACATGCATCATCAGAAAATGATCCTTCCCTTTCCTATTCTTACCAGGGAGGAGTATGAATAAATGAAAGGGGGGAGGGGTGGGTTTCGGTGGGGGAAAAGAAACCCGGAGGTGAACGTCAGTAGTCTCTCAGTGAAGTCTTGAGGTTTATGAAGATGCGTAAACGCAGAAAGTCATCCAGAATATCTCCGTTTCAACTTGATCATTAATTAATTGATCTATTCACTGTTACCTATTGATTTGATGGCTGGTTGGTTGGTTGGTTGGTGGTAGGTTGGGTGGTTGGTGTGGTTGGTTGGTGGGTTCGTGTGGTTGGTGTGGGTTTGTTTGATTAATCATTGAATAACGGTTGATTCTAAATGATGAAAGAACTATCACAAACCTTTCCACTGAAAACGATCGCAATGAAGTTACAGGACCGAACTGATGGCAAAATACGGCAGAATGTATCTGCATGGAAATGATTAAAAGTGGACGGTTGCATGTACTTTCTGGAGGGAATGATGAGTGTGACCCCCATTTGGCACTGTACTTTCACCTCTAGAAAGGCGATCCCAGACGAAAGCACGAACCTTTCTCGCTAGAACAAGAGGGGAATGATGAGTGTGACCCCCATCTGGCACTGTACTTTATCTCTAGAAAGGCGATCCCAGATGAAAGCACGAACCTTTCTCGCCAGACAACAAGAGGGAATGATGAGTGTGACCCCCATCTGGCACTGTACTTTCACCACTAGAAAGGCGATCCCAGATGAAAAGCACGAACCTTTCTCGCTAGAACAAGAGGGAATGATGAGTGTGACCCCCATTTGGCACTGCTGAAGTGCCATGGCTGAGCAAGTTTCAAAGCGAGGAGACTGCAGGCAGAAATTGAAACAAACTTACAAAAAATATTCTTTTATTCCCGTACGGACAAAAGGGACAGACAATTAGGGGGCAAAACACGGCGCGTTTCGACTTCTTTGGTCTTCAGCAGGCAAGGCAAACAATATTTAGGACATTGACTTTTTGCGCCCTGTGTGAAGATAAACACTTACAAATAGACCACCACAGACCCACGCATGTTAACATCAATTTATGGCGTGTCGGATACACAGTGTGTGGCAATTAGAGTCTTTGTCTCTGTCATCAGACCTAAGGAACCTAGTTTTAAAAGGAATTTAAAAGTACCCCGCCGCTTAAATGGACAGACAAATTACAAGACAAAACACGACGTGTATCGACTTTTTAGGTCTTCTTGTTCAGCAAGATAAACAACATTCAGGACAATGAAAACGGAGAACAAGCAATCACTCATCTTCTCAAATTCGACGCTAGATGGGCGCTGAAAGTAGCTTAGGTCAATGCTGAGTAGAACTGACGGGGGAGGTGGGAACACATTCTATGTCTAAGATTCGAACCAGGATTTCCATTTTCACGTCAGAACTTTGCACTCTGCAGAGCACTCGTCATCTTGTCTTTGATATTATAGCATATATAAAGATATCACTTGACACAGACATCGCAGCGATTAAACAAAATAATACTTGTATCTCAGATCAAACATATAGACCAAGGTACACGGAACCAATGGAAAACTAAATCCAACAAAAAGCCACAAGGGCTTTCCTTTTTTTTCTTTTTTTTTTCTTTTTTTTTTTATTTTTTCTTAAACTGGAGATAGACCTGTTGCTATCGTGAAAAAAAATTGTAGCAAGTCATGATGAATAAGTTAATGATGTGTTCACTGTATTCCTCATATCAACTGTTCTTTGAATGAAGTAACATCAGTCCCGCTGCTTATGCACACTCGTGTGGTGTGTGCCGTTGACCGGCTCTCTGCCGTGCCAGGAGGGTCAGCAACAATTGTCAGACTGCTTCTTCCTGTGCTCCAGAACAACGTTGACGGCATAGAGCAGCGGCTGAGAGCTGGGCTGACCGACAGACCCAGGACAGTCACAATGACCTGTGCATCACTTGGAATGCTACTGTTCTTCACTGCCGACATCCACAACGCTCCCCACCAGAACCCTGCACGCCGTGGCCGGACACCACTACGGCGAGGAGTCTTCTGGCGACCAGCAGCTCCAGGGTCCTTCGGCTGGAATCTGTCGCTATGATCAACGTCCGTTCAGAGGTCCAAGCCGACCAAGCCTTGAGCTGCGACCACGACGGACACAGACTGAAGTGGAAAAAGAAGCAGAAGAGAACAAAGTAATGAGATGGATGGTGACGAATGTGATTCAGGGTCTAAAGAATGGGCGCTGTTGGTCTTTCCTGGAGTGGGAACAGGCAGGCACAAGGCAGTGTGACCGTAGAAACTCCAGCGCGGTGTTTCAAAGGACAGGGGAAGTGCGGCCAAAAGAAGGCCAGTGATCCATATCATCTCACCAAAACTGACCAGGTGAGCTGATTTGGGGGGACAAAGCAGAAGCGGTTTCAGGGACTCAACACACCGCCAACTTCTCTGTCCAGAGTCCTCACCACAGATCAGGAAGAAAGACACCTGAGTTGACAGGATGAACACCATTCCGGCAGACGTGCATGTGACAACTGGATCTCCACAGGACGTCTTTCCACAAGTACGCACCCTGAAACCACTCTATCCGCTACCGTTATGATCATCAAATACTGCCCTGTAAAATGTCCGAGACACACCCAAGTGGCAGCAAGAAACAACACCCCACAGCCAAATGACTGGAAGTGTTCCGAATGATAACCAGTAAAATAAGGCTGAAAGATTGCCACTCAGGGTGACAGCGGCAAGCAGGGCTAAAGAAATTCTGAGTACTTGACTCTGAGAAGCGATGGTCGCAGGAAGACACAGGGTTCAGACTGAGACTGACAATGATGTGGGTTAAACTTGTTTGGGGAGCACAGCACGCTGGGCAGCACAGCTTGTGGTTCGATGGATGTCACCGATTCCAGTTCCGTTAACTGGTAGAAAATATCTGGAGGAAAACTGGCTGGGAGGGGGCACTGCCAGAAGGTCTAAAGAACGAACAGATTTCACGTTGGCTGGAATCCTCCATCAACAACGTGGTCCAGCCCGGTGTTGGACAGGTTTAAGGTCTGAAGAACGAACCAGATTCCTCAACTTGCTGGCATTCAATTGACTGATCTGAATTTCTGACAAATCTAGCACTATCAGATTTTCAAGCTCAACTATAGCTGGCACGCTGGAATGAAAACTGAAGAGGGTTATCAGCTAAGATCAGAATTTTCTACACTTTTCATCTTTTCCAAGTCGTCAGCTTGAAGGTGGGGTAGGCGATTTTGACTCAAGTCGAGACTTTTAAGGTTTGGAGGAGCTCCGGTGCTTGAACATGAAGCAAAAAGCAATTGGATAAACTCACATGAATTAAACATGGTGTTGAGCACCAAGTCCATCAGGGTCATGTTCGTTCCCGTCAGCGTTTAAGAACCGGAGTTCCGGATGGTCAGCGGCAGCAAACTCTGGCTGCAGTAAAACGCCATCCCGAAGCATCTGCAAGCAGGTGGACAGGTGAAGTGGACACAAAACAGCTCATTCGTCATTCTGAGGACACTGGCATACCTGTCGTCACACATGTGCTCGGCGTGCGGCACACACGGGCCTGGCGACAGCGGTAGTAACCAGGACACTCGTACGTCTACACAGTCTGCTTCATCTTCATGTTCTGGGCAGTCGTACACTTTGTTACACCTCAGTTAGACCGGCAGACAGTAGTAACTGGGAGAGAGAAACACTGAAGTTAGTTGAGGGACAGGATGTGTTG
>JADBJO010030613.1:0-17693 GCA_016801955.1 Conus betulinus | reverse complement strand
GGGGGGGAGGGGGAAAACAGAAGGAGAGGGACCAAGCGGGACAGGGAAGAGACTTGAAAGATAATAAGAACGAAAGAAAGTAATATGAAATATGTATGAAAGGAAAGAAAGAATAGTATGAATTAGTGAATCGTAGCCGAGAGAAGGGGTGGACAAGTCTATAAATTGTTAAGAGTTTTGCAAACGAAAATGCTTCATGCAATTGGATAAACCCGTCATACTAAATACAGAATCAAAAGAGCGAGGGTACGTAAATCGATATGTATATAGGAACGAGGAGGGGTTTTATTGACCGCCGCAACGGTTCAGGACAGGCCAGAACTGCCATGATGAACACCACCTATTCTTTGTTTAAACTCCGGCATCGGCAACCACAGAGCCGTGCCCCCTGACAGGAACAGGCAGCCGACAACCGAACTATCTGCTGCACTCCTTGCCCGCTCCACCAAGCGGCTTCGGAGGAGAAAGAACTTGGCCCGACCCAATTACCAGCGGCCCGGGAAAAGCTCTACGGAGGACATGGAGGACCTTGCAAACCCGTACTGCCACCTTTGTCGATAAGACGGGGGGATCCATCGGAAGAGCGAAAGGACGAAACGGAGACACACAACAACAACAACAAACAACAACAACAAAACAGTTTACTACCAAAGGACACAGACACGACAGAGTACAGGCCTATAGACACAGGAAACAGAACAAACAGAAGGTAAGTCAGGACTACCATGACTCGCGTAATAAAAATAGCCCTAAACAATTACACAAATTGATGAAATAGACATATAAACCTTCGAGACTATGTGTAGAAATGTGTGTGTGAGTAAATGAGTAAATACTTTATAAAAACGAATGAATAACTAGGCATATAAATCTAATAGACTGTGCAAGAAATATTTGCCTGTTGGCTGATCTTATAGTTAGTTGAAATGCACTACGAACTAAAGTTCAGGTATTTTTGGCATTAACATCCCTTCAAAGAAGAGGATAGATAGTTAATGACAAAAGAGATGAATCAAAGAATCTTCTACTTGTGTAAATTTTTAACTCATGTCATTGCTGCTCACCATTATCTTTTTCTTTCCGTAGAGAATATGCCCTTGAAATATATTCTGAACAATCATCCGGTATCAGTCGTCTGCTAGTCGGTGTTGTGTGTGGTGTGTGTTGTGGTGTGTGTGTGGGTGTGTGTGTGTGTGTGTGCGAGGGTGCGTGCGTGCGGTGTGCGCGCGCGTGGCGTGTGCGTGCGTACGTCGTGCGTGTGTGAGTGCGTGTGTTTGCGTTATTTCTTGACCTTTTGAATTGGAAATGTTAATCCTGTTGTGAATTTTCAACACCTACCAACTGAGATGTGTGAGGGTGAACGTGTGTGTTCCTGTTAGCTTACGTTGGATGTGTATCATAAAATCTGGAGATACTCCGAGTATCTGTGTGGCATCGATTGCTGACCCAGGGTTTGGAGTGGAGTAGGACACCTAGTAAAATAAAATAATAATAATTGAAAACTACTTACATAGCGCCTATTCTCGGCTAGAGACCAAGCTCTAAGCGCTTTACAGTCAACACTCGTATACACAACGGAACAACTGCTCTACCTGGTAAGTGCCGACTGAAGCTCAGCTGCAAGCTGGCGCTTGCATTCAGTCGTTTTCCGTGTCATCCAGTTAGTCATATCGGTTCAGTGAGGTCGTTTACTCACTTTTCCTTACTTCCTTTATTCTTTCCATTTCTCACGGCAAGGTGCATGCTATGTGTAACGTGTCCATCCATACCACAAGCCAAACCGGCGGGGAGGCTTCTCTTTCCGAAAGTTGGTGTGATGGATTTTACGTGTGTGCAAGACCATTATGCGTGCGTTCACCACACCGTAACTTCGGGTTTTATAGTTCTCGTTCGAAGGACTGTATGGGAAATGGAGTCAGAGCCAATGTTAATTCCGAAGGAAAAATCCCCTTAGATGACCTGTACCGAAACGCCCCGGCGGAGATTCGAACCCGCCAACCCCAGGATCACCAAGATTACAGAGTCCGGCGCCCTACTAACTGTGCTATTCCGGCAAAGAAAAAAAAAATCTTGTTTTTGCTTGAGAGATATGTCTCAGCCAGATTTCTTAGATTTTATACGGTGTTTTTATTTTGGTCAATGCTATTGTTCTGTTGTTTTTATTTTTAACTTTAAGCCTTTGCTGGCGCTTTTGAATTTTTCTTTGATTCCCAATACAAAGGTAACATCTGTGTTGTGTATAATAAATATGTGAACCGTCATCAAAGCTTTTGCTGTCGTTACGAAAAAAAACATTAAAGCAGATTGATCTGCACTCACGTTTTTCATTCGATTCATTTATGGTGAAATAAAAAAAATCTTTATGTTGTTTATATTTTGGCAGGATATAATCATGTTTGTATGTAGGACCAGTCTTTGTTCCAGACTTTGTTTTCTTTGTTTCTCTCTCTCTCTCTCTCCGCTGCTCTCCCTCTCTTCCTCTCCCTCGTCTCCTCTCTCTCTCTCCTGCGTCTGTGTGTTGTGTGTGTGGTGTGTGTGTGTGTGTGTGTTGTGTGTGTGTGTTGTGTGTGTTCTGTGTGTGTGTGTGTGTGGTGTGTGTGTGTGTGGTGTGTGTGTGTGTGTTTTTCCTCGTTTGTCGTGTTTGACTTTGTTCATGGCTGCTAGTTAGAAATGGCTTTAAATGGTGTAACGATGCTGGAATATTTTTCCATTTTCGCACATCTCATTTCAAATATAATTATATTCTCTCATGAGCTGCAAAGTCAGCGAGTAAATCCACAAGAAAACAAACGTTACAGCCTAATTTGTCTAACTTGGTCGTCCTCTCCCCAGGTGATGCCCGACAGCACTGCCCATCTGATAATGTCCTTCGGTGCTGCTCACTACCTCTCTCAGCTGTGAGTGACAGCGTCCACCCATCCATCCATCTGTCCAACCATCCATCCATCCGTTCATCCACCCATTCGTTCCACGCCGTACATCCATCCATCCCTCCATCCCACCATCCATCTGTCCGTCCGTCCATCGGTCCACCCATTCCTCATCCATCCATCCATCCATCCATCCGTCCATCCGTCCATCCATTCATCTATCCGTCCATCCATCCATCCATCCATCCATCTATCTATAAAACTATCGACTCACCCATTCTATCTATCATTCTATCTATATATATCTATCTATCTATATATATCTGCGTATGTGTGTGTGTGTGTGTGTGTGTGTGTGTGTGTGGTGTGTGTGGTGTGTGTGTTCGCGCGCGCGTGCGCGTGGTGTGTGTGTGTGTGTGTGTGTGTGTGCGTGTGTGTGAGCTCAGAGAAAGAGAGACAGACAGACAGACAGACAGACAGACAGAGACAGACAGTGTGTGCGTGTGTGACAGACAGACAGACAGAGAGAGCAGACAGAGACAGAGAGAGAGACAGAGAGAGAGAGGAGAGAGAGAGAGACAGATAGAGAGAGAGAGGAGAGAGAGAGAGAGAGAGAGAGAGAGAGAGAGAGAGAGAGAGAGATCGGCGAGAAATGATTTCATAGTCGGCAAGAAATGACTTATTGTGCTCGACTGTTGACCAAGTTGACAAATTCGAAGTGAAGGATAGAGATTTAAATAACATCGATTGAGATAATTATCATAACAGATTTTGGCACATTCGGATAAGGAGCAGCATGCCTTAAAACGTTAACAAAAACATACCATAACAACGACGATGATCCAGTTGTGAAGCAGGTTTTTATGTTAACCGGGTTGAGACCAGACTAGGATTTGCTTCTGCTCCGGCAGGGTTTTTCAGGTCTGTCTTCCTTTATTGCTGCCCGCCATTTTATACAACACTCTGAATTTGCCGTAGAAATTATCGGTATTATTACATTTGAAACTCTGTCTTACTTGGATGTGGGACCTTTCGTTGAATACTTCACAACTGTCATGTTTTCTTTTTTAGCACCAGACATGCCTTTTTCTGTCTTCTCGAGCAGCAATTATGATGTTAGCCTTCAACAACATTATTAAAGACACGGTCAACGGTTCCTGTCATTTCTAAAACTGTCAGTGTTGCTATGGCGTCTCTCTCTCTCTCTCTCTCTCTCTCTCCTCTCTCTCTCTCTCTCTCTCACTCTCGCTCTGTCTGTCTGTCTGTCTGTCTGTCTGTCTGTCTGTCTGTCTGTCTGTCTGTCTGTCTGTCTGTCTCTCTCTCTCTCTCTCTCTCTCTCTCTCTCTCTCTCTCTCTCTTTCTCAGACCGACAAAGTTTCAGAACTTCACAAAAAAAGCAGTAACAGAGACTTGTAGAAAAGGAAACAAAAAGGTGTTACAGAGATTTTGACAGTTCTTACATATGGTGCTGAAATATGGGGACTTTATAACAACAAAGATTTAGAAAAAGTGCATACGTTTGCAATTACTCGCATTTTAAATGTTCCCATACATTATACTGTAATCTATGTCGAAACCGGCAGATACCCATTGTATATTAGGTCAAGCATTACATGTATAAAATACTGGCTAAAACTGTTGAGGCTTCCTGCCTCAAGACTTTGTAAACAGTCTTATGAAATGTTATTGAATGAGCATGAACTGGGGAAAGAAAATTGGGTATATTTTGTTATGAAGATTTTGACTACTCACGGATTTGGGATTATGTGGACGTGCCAGGGAGTTTGTTATGAGAATGGTTTATTCTGGAATTCAAAGACAGGATGATCGCTTCATATAAACAAAACTGACATTCTAAAATGGAAAACACGGATAAAATAAACTGGTTTTATGGCTGTAAAAGTATATTTCGAAACGGAAATGTGTATTTCAGTAATAACGAACAGATGGCATAGAATTTTCTCTCTCCAGACTTAGAACAAGGACTCTTGGTCTAAACGCCCATAAAAGATGGTTCTATACTGAGTCACCTACAGCGTCAAATTGTCCATTGCGTGGCTTCCCTAGGGAGGATGAGTCGCATTTTTTGTTTCATTGTAAAAATTACAGTGCTGTACGTGATAAGTGTGTAGTTTTTCGAAAGTATGTTGCCATAAATCAGGATATATTCGGAGTTTTAAAACTGAATTAAGATGATAATTCAGTGAAATCACTCGCCAGATGTATTGCAGAGGCATTGAAAATACGAGCAGAGCTTACCATAAACTAGAATTTACACGTTCAAATGAAAAATGAATGCAACAGGAAGTAGTAAAATATTTTGGTTATCGTATTTACATATTTACTTCTATGAATAATATTAGGATGGTCGAGATACTGGCCTGTTTTGCTTGTATTTCAAGCTTTCAATTGATTGATGTTTATGTTTTTATTACTTTTGTTTTCGATGTGATTATTTTGTGATGTAACCCCCATGTCACTAAGGCTGTATAGCTAATGACATTAAACATGCTCAGTGTTTTCTCTCTCTCTCTCTCTCTCTCTCTCTCTCTCTCTCTCTCTCTCTCTCTCTCTCTCTCAGACCAACCAAGTTCCAGAACTCCCTGCACCGTTTCCCTGACGCCACAGAGGAAGAATGTCGGCTGGTGGAGACACAGGCCGCTAAGGACTGGGAGACGTTTCTCTTGCACCGTGCCAAAGAACTCAAGTCAGGTCTGTCCACACACACACACACACACACACACACACACACACACACACACACAACGATTTTCTCTTTTTTTTTTTTGTTTTCATGTGTTCGGTAGCAGAATAAACCGCCCCGTTTCGGCGCTTTGGTTAAACTGTGAAATGGCAAGGGTTTACACTTTAAAGATAACAGAAACTGTCTAGTCAACATCAACTGAACAGAACACCTTTCAATTACAGTTAATGGAATAACAGAAATACAGACTCTCTTATTAAAAGTTGCAATCTGAATCTAGAAGCGAAGTGGACACGGACACACACACACACACACACACACACACACACACACACACACACACACACACACACACACAGGGCACCGCAGAGATTTGCCAAGAATTCGACGTGCTTCTACAGAATCAAAACAAATCTGCCCTATGTGCTTTGTTTGCTCTGGAAACACATACATTGAAAACAATGTATTCATACATTAACGAATCGAATGTATGAAAGCGTACACGCAAGTGATGATCAAACAGTTCAGAGATGTATTGTCTTCCACGAATAAGAAATGTAACGGAACAATTTCAGCACTTCATTGAACTAGGCGAACATTCAGCAGAGTGTCTTTACAAGAAAATAACCACATTTCATCTCTCTCTCTCTCTCTCTCTCTCTCTCTCTCTCTCTCTCTCTCTCTCTCTCTCTCTCTAAAATTGCAAAAAAAAGGTGTCACTCGCTAGACCACCAAAACAAACATATGAAATGGACAAATCAAAATTATTTCAATGTACAAGAAATCGGAGTGTACAAATTGGGTATCTTCGATAAAACATTGTTGGATACTTATGGCTTTTCTTTTGTTGGTTAAATGGTGGAGTGAATTACGAGACACTGTTTTTACGTGAACTTAAACGCATGGTTGACTATAGACAAACTTGGGGTAGTAAAATACTTAATAGTGACAGATATTCAACATATCGTTCCTTCACATCCTTAGGGCAGCCTAAGAAATATTTAACTGATACTACAATTTCGAAGTTTCGCAAAGTGTTCGTAAGATTTCGACTTGGTATTAGTAATTTAAATGTCCATCAAAGGCTCCAAAAACTGTCCATTCCGCAATCAAATTGAGGAAGAAATATGTTTTTATTGTTTGTCGATCTTATAAAGATTTAGGAGAAAAAAATACAATTTGCCTCATACTAGAAATTTACATCTAGTTTCTTTACCTCTTTTACTGCAAAATGAAAAGAAAATTGTAACTCGCTCTGTAGCCATGTTCGTTTTCAAAGCACTATGTTACGGATGGAATGAGTGGTGTCTGCGGGTATCTGACTGTCTCTCACACAGAAAATTATGGATGCATGCACGACTTTTCCAATTCACATACACACACCCACTCACCCGAACATTGACAGCCAGGCAACAGAACAACTTTTTTTTTTTTTTATGCTGCCCAAGCCATTAGACAAACATATATAATCAATGCAAGATCATCAATAGTCGGCACGCCAACCACAAGGCGTACACACAGAAGTATATTATATACTAATACTTCAAGTACGCCAAACAGGGCGCACGACACAAAATATGTCCATATATAATTCGCTATCTATTAGCGCTGATGGTTCCAACGACGACGACGTAGACGATGACGACGACGACGAAACGAGGAAGAGGACGAAGACGACGAAACGATGAAGCTGATGAAGACGACGACTACAGCGTCAAGTCCGACACAAGACTTGCAGACTTTACATAACTGTAGCTCAAAAATCACTAGCACACTCAGGGCGTCTCTACCGGCGACAAAGCGACAGTCTCACACAGGAGCTGTGGCTCACACACAGAAGCACAGAACGCAGCGACGGCCTAGCCACAGGTCGCTGGTTCTAAACTCAGGAGCGGCGCTCTGGCTTGGCAGCAGCGGCGTCTCCCAGCCTAACTGGCTCAGCGGGTAGTCGGTCCCGAGCGCAGCAGTGGCAGGTAGGATACTTTGT
The DNA here is from genome assembly GCA_016801955.1 of Conus betulinus. Lineage (NCBI taxonomy): Eukaryota > Metazoa > Mollusca > Gastropoda > Neogastropoda > Conidae > Conus > Conus betulinus. Next base: position 10,132 of record JADBJO010030613.1, on the reverse strand, counting down.
CGGCACTCAGGCTGACCTCTCCACACCGATGCAGGGCGGAGAACAAGGGGGTAGATACAGCTACGGAGCCCTGACCCCCACACAGTAGCAGCCAGTCCCCCTCAGTCCAGGGAACACTTCTACCTGGGGGAACTGATTAACTACCTTGATTATCATGGCTACTATTCATTACAGTCACGACTACATTCATATTCATTAGCCACATTACATTCCACAAGCACTTGAGACAAGCATCAGCATATTCTTTCTTCAACACCACAACATTCCCTTTTTCTGGAATCATAACACTACAACATTCTCTTTTCCCAGAATTACAGCACTACACAGAAAAGGATTTCTATATAAACCTTCAAGAATCTAGTTTCCAAAACTGGGAAAGGATTCCCACTTAGACCCTCTTCAATAAACCATGAATACAATTCATTACACACAATTAATGATTACTTTTCATCAAACTATGAATGTCTTTCGTCATGTCACAAATATTCATTTCTTCGACAGGAATGTTCATTTCATTTCATATAATCACTAGATTTTAAAATGTTTCTTTTCCCAAAAAGATTCAACTACTTCAGTATATGAAAGGGAAGATTTCCACAACACTCTTGTTTACCACCACACACAACTATTCAATATTTCATATAAAGAGTGAATTAAATACTCATCCACATCACAAATAAAAACTAGAATATGTAAAGTCTCTGTCGCTCACTCTGGGAGCTAATTATCTATAGCATCAAAACTCTCCCTCTTTTGGCAAACCACATCAAACTTTTTTCATCTAGAAGTTCATAACTAATTAAGTCACAGAATAAACAAGATCTTTTTTCTGAAGACCACGTCCTTTTAACACACATCTATTTATGTTTTCCGAAATAATTTCGTTTGTTTACCCTATCAAGTCACAGGATAACAGAACACAACAAAAACACAAATCCTTCACAAGTGCGCTGAGGAAGTTTCAGTCGCTCCTAAACGGGAATACGGCTTCGGTTTGCTAATAAATAAACATTGAATGTTAAATACCTGACTGCCACAAAAACAGCTCGAGTCCCTCTTCGGCTTTCTGGTTAGTTGCGTTGCCGGAATCACTGTAGAGACTGCCTACCCGGTCTTAACGGTGCGCAGGTGAGTAGCAGTCAGATAAACTTTTCAACCGGCTTCCGGACGACTACCCTCCGGTTAGCCCGGTTGCACGAAAATTTGTGACTGGATGGGAAACGGTTCGTCACAATACCCCCCTCCCCCCCTCCTCAATAAAAAAAACAATGTCCGAATTGTTTTAACTAAGAGGAAGTAAACAACTACAGGTCACAAAATTCCAGAAAAGTACATAAAAAGGACATCAAAACTGGGATGTACAGAAACCAATGTCTAAGGGACAGACTGGTTCGCAAAAGAACGTGAAAGAAGATCAGCGAAAATGTTCGATGATCCTGGAACTGGTTCCACTTCGAACGAGAATTCCTGCAGAGACAATGACCGACACATAATTCGGGAATTCGTAAAATTTGACTTTCGAAGGTACGTCAAAGGTCGATGATCTGTTTGTAGGATAAGCCTGACTCCCCAAAAGTATCGAACGAACTTCTGAACAGCCCAGACAATGGCTAAACGCTCTCGTTCGATGGTACTGTATGACTTTTCACGATCCAACAACTTGCGACTCGCAAACACAACTGGGTGAAGTACATCATCATCATCCTGCAGTAGTACAGCACCTAGCCCAACAGAACTAGCATCAGTTCTAAGAATAAAGGGCTAACCTAACTGAGGTAACAGTAATACAGGTGCTGACGACAAAATACTCTGAATCTTCTCTAACGCTACTGCACATTCAGGGGTCCAAGAAATAGATCTTCCAGCTCGACCAGCATCCTTGATTAAATCAGAGAGGGGAGCACTCAACGTGGAACAACTGGGAACATATCTCCTGTAAAAGCTAAGTAAACCGAGCAAAGATCTGACTTGCTTTCTGGTTACTAGTAGGGGTGGGAATTCTCAGAATCTTATCTATCTTTTTCCGTTCAGGACGCATAGTACCACCTCCAACGATATGCCCAAGAAATTCCAGAGAATGGAAACCTGCCTCGATTTTCGAGGGACGAGCTGTGAGGTTAAAAGACCTCAGACACAAATATATGCATTCCATGAAACACTATGAACCAGAATGTCATCAAAGAAGCTGATGGCTGAGAACTGATCTAAAGCTAGCATGCGCATCATGCGTGCGAAAACATCAGGTGCTGACACAAGACCGAAAGGCATCCTTACAAACTGAAAAAGACCCATATGCGTTGTAAAAGTCTGTCTTTGGACGGTCCTCGGGCGTAACAACTATTTGCCAATATCCCTTTGCCAGATCTATCTTTGTAAAGAAGTTTGCATCAGACAATCTTGAAAATAAGCTTTCCACGTCAGGAATGGGCTCCGCATCGAAGACGGTAATCTTAGTCAGAGAACGGAAATCAATGCAAAAGCGACATGCACCATCCTTTTCCCTGACTAGTACAACTGGGGAGGCACAGGGACTATCCGAAGGTTCGATGACACCGAGTTCCAACATGATGCCAACTTCTCTCCCAACAACCTCTCTAGCAGAGAAGGAGGGGATGTCATAACACCTTTTCTAACTGGAACATCTGTTGTTAGAGGAATCTCTAATAGTACGTTGCCAGAAAAGGAGCCTGGTTTTCGGAGTCAGAATATCCTGATGGAATGGGTGGTGTCTGCAGATGTCTGACTGTCTGACTCTCACACAGAAATTAAGGATGCATGCACGACTTTTCCAATTCACATACACACACCCACTCACCCGAACATTGACAGCCAGGCAACAGAACACTTTTTTTGGTTTTATGCTGCCCGAGCCATCAGACAAACATACATAATAAATGCAAGAACGTCAATAGTCGGTACGCCAACCACAAGGCGAACGCACAAACTATATATATATATATATATATATATATATATATATATATATATATATATATATATACATATATATATATATATATATGTATATGTGTGTGTGTGTGTGTGTGTGTGTGTGTGTGTGTGTGTGTGTGTTAATACTTCAAGTACGCCAAACAGGGCGCACGACACAAAATATATCTATTTATAATTTGCTATCTACTATCGCTGCTACGTCGACGAAGGCGACACGACGACGACAAAAACGATGAAGAAGATGAAGACGACGAGACGACGAAGATGAAGACGAAGACTACGAAGATGATGAGGAAGACGACTACAGCGTCAAATCTGACACAGAACTTACAGTACTTCACAGAGCTGTGGCTCAAAGTCACTAGCACACTCACGAAGAAAAGAATTGCTATCAGGGAACAAACAAATGCCAGAGTAGTTTCAGGAAGAACATTTTGTTATGCAATATTTTTTCTTTCATAATTCCCAGTATATGCACCAAGCGTGTGTGTGTGTTCTACTTTTGTTTTTGACCTCATTGCAGATAGGTCGGTGGCCTTTGCAATTAAACTGAGTTTGAGTTCTCTCTCTCTCTCTCTCTCTCTCTCTCTCTCTCTCTCTCTCTCTCTCTCTCTCTCTCTCTCTCTCTCTCTCTCTCTCTCCTGTCTGTCTGTCTCTCTCTCTCACTCTCTCTCTCTCTCTCTCTCTCTCTCTCTCTCTCTCTCTCTCTCTCTCTCTCTCTCTGGCTATCTACCACTCCGAGCCATTCTTTCGCTTAGTTGCTCGCTCGCTCATTCGCTCACATTAGCCTTTCTTCCCTTGATATCTGCGGTAAGTACCTCTCTCTCTCTCTCTCTCTCTCTCTCTCTCTCTCTCTCTCTCTCCGTGCGTGCGAGCGTGCGTGAGAGCGTGCGTGCGTGCGTGCGTGTGTGTGTGTGTGTGTGTGTGTGTGTGTGTGTGTGTGTGTGTGTGTGTGTGTGTGTTGAGTGTGTGTGTTCAAATATATGTACGTACTTTGTCATATTCATTCCACTGTCTTTTTTCATACATGCTAATCTTGTACGTTGTAGTACATTTACGTATGTTCCCCCAGCCCACCTCACTCCTTACCCCCACTCTTTCCTTCCTCTTCATTATTGTTATTCGCATTTTTTGTTTGTTTTGTTTTGCTTTTTTTATTATTTTATTTTATTTTTTGTTTTGTGTTGTTTTCCTTTCTCTTCTATTTTCATTTAATGTTCCTCTTTGATTACATGACCGCTTTTGCTTGTTTCTTGCTTTCTACATTAATTGATTTTACTGCATGTTGTAGTCCCTACTCAGGGCGGGGACTGGATGTAAAAAAAAGCACGCCAGTGCTTATCTATTATCCTCAAAAATAAAGAATTTTGTCTTGTCTTGTCTTGACTTGTCTTGTCTTGTCTTGTCTTGTCTTCTCTCTCCAAGAATACACACCACCAGGATAACCTCGCCATAGCCTCCTGGCCATCATCTCAGCATCAGTGTTGGTGGTGTGTCCAGGAGGAGTGCTGGTTGTGACCACACCGTGCCATGACCCTGTGATGAAGACGGGTGGAGTAAGTCACATTACGCAGGGCTTTATGGAAGGCCTGGTGACCCTCTGGAGACGGTTCAGAGATGAGGGCAAGATCACTCAGGTACACACAGAGAGAGAGAGAGAGAGAGAGAGAGAGAGAGAGAGAGAGAGAGAGAGAGAGGTTGACATTTTATTCGTAAAGGCCATAGCCCCGTAGAAGGGGGGTGTACATGGAAAAGATATAAAGTCTCAAGAGTTATTACCTAACTATGTTAAATACAGACCTCTTCTCTTGAATGCTTTGTTCAAATAGAAGATTAACTGCTAAATAATATTCTCCTTTGTTGACGACGTTAACATAACAGTTTAAAAAAGCAACGTTGATTGAAATATTCATGTAGAATAAATTGTTCTCTTAGATCACTAAGTTCTGGGCAAATAAGAACAAAATTTAATCCATCTTCTCTTGACACGCTACATAATGAGCAGAGGAGATAACGATTAGTTGACTTTCTGAGGCGAGAATGATGAACAGAGATATCACAAATACTCAAACGAAATTTAGTCATCACACGCGTCCGTTCTCTGTTAACAACCACTGACATACAGCTAAGCTCACTATGTAAATCATTGATAATTCTATAAAAATCAAATGCATCACTACCTCTAATGTGAAAGTCCCAGTCTTGCCATCTACAGTCAATCAGTTTTCACGAAATACGTTTATAAAAACTTTCATGTCTCCGACACCTTGACTAAGCAATACGACTCCAAATGTATATTCATACAATCTTTTTCGAACGTTTGACGCCCAGGTTTTCTTACCTCTACTATCCAGTTCTAACAACATTGCATATACCCTGCAAGGTAGTCTTTCAGAATCCATTTGCGTTAATTTTAAGCAGTATTGGGTGCATTTGACTACAGACAATACAGATTTGGGGGTATCGATCTGTTTCGTCATAGACAAAATCATGAGGTGTCCGTGGTGAAACTCCGAGAAATCTCTCTAGGGCATATAAATGAAGCTTTTCACAAAGGATAGCAGCAGCGTCCAGTCCCCACAATTCACCCCCATATTGTATCATAGGTTGAGTTTGAACATCAAATAATTTTAAGAATAATTTCAAAGAATAATTTTAGCAGACATAATCTCTTCATAATGCATGTTAAGGCACTTTTGGCCCTGCTGGCAAGATTTTTACAGGCAAAAGTGAATCTTAAACGACTAGAAAAGCATATTCCTAAATATGTCTAAACATTTGCTACTGGTATTATATTTCCATTATATATCCATGTTTTCTCTTGAAGAAAGATATCATCCCTTTCGGAATACTATCATATTACTTTTGTTCATATTTACGTTCAATTGAAGAGAACTATTTAGCTGATTTTGCAACCCTGCCACAGTTTCTGCAATTAACGCCATGTCGTCCGCTAGGAGCAGAATGAAGATTTCCCAGAAATCGTTTGTAAATGTAGCACCATCTCTTCCACACAAGTTCACAACCTCTACGTGAGTTATTTTATAAATAAAGAAAACGAAAACAGGACTACAAATGCTACCCTGTTTGACCCCAGATGTACACGTGATGTATTCAGTTAGAGTAGCCCCACTTCTCACTCTTGCTTTTACGCATTCATACATATTTATGATGAATGAGAGAGAGAGAGAGAGAGAGAGAGAGAGAGAGACAGAGACAGAGACAGAGACAGAGAGACAGAGAGACGGAGAGAGAGAAATGTAAAATGGTTTATTCAGGCTAGGCCACAGCCCCTGCTGAAGGGTGGAACTATTTACAATTGCACTTTAACGATAAGAAAAAGTAAGGACACATCAACATAATAATGACAAATTCCAACATCTTTTGCTCATAGAGTACAACAGATACATGTTTCAATATTAACATTCAATCCTTCAGTATGGCTATGTTAAATAAACATGGATTTGCATAAAATTTTTCCTGGAATATATTCTTGCCGAAGCTCACAGAGACTAGGGCAACAAAACAAAACATGTACTTCATCTTCTATTGCGTCATAACACAAAGTGCATGCTGCAGAATTAGTTGATATCTGAATATATCGGTCCCGATGTATTGCCATGTCTGTTACTCCGAATCTAAAGTTTGTTAAGTAACACCTAATATGTCTGTCGATGTCAATCAAAAGATACCTTTCACAACTTCCTAGATGATTTGAAAGTAATATATAAAGAAAACCGGTCATTTTGTTGGATATGTTCATTCCAGTTTTGCCATCGGCAATCAATAAGCCTTTGGCGGAATTCATCCAGAAATGCATTGATATTTTCAACCCCTTGATATGGCCAATACCATTTCAAATCCATTTGAAATAATGTTTCTCGAATCCTTGAAACCATGTATATTTACCACGTGAGTCTAGCCACATCAACATCTCGTAAGCTTTTCACCGGCAGTCTATTTCCATCCATACGTGATAACTTACGCCATCATCTATACACCGAACAGACGTTTTTACATAAACAGGGTAGCGTCTGTCTCTCCGTACACTGAACCATTCGGGTTTTTAAGCTGTACCCCTAACATAATTTTTAATGCAAATAAGTAGACCTTTTCAATATGAGCAAACCGCTTTATCTAATCCCCATATTTCAGCGCCGTACATGGCAATAGGTAGAGCCTGATAATCAAAAATTTTCAAAAGTACTGCAAATGAATTATTCTTAAGCATGTACAACTTTTGTATAATACACAGCAAGGCGTTCTTTGCTCGGCTTGCAAGGTCTTCACAAGCAAATACAAAAACTAAATCTCATGGAGAAATATATACCAAAAATACTTATAACAGTTGACAATCTTCATTTCCTCTCCATTAAGAAATCGCCTTTCACTCGCTGCAAGATAACCACCTTTCCTGATTACAACAACATTACTCTTTTGCATATTGACCTTAAGCTGAAGTCTTGAAGATGCACTCCATAAACTATTCAGTTGTGTTTGAAGATCAACGGGTGTTTTCTGAAAAACAAGGCAATGTCATCCACTAATAATAAAAAAAAAAACAATTCAATGAAATCAGGAGTCAATGTTGCACCGTGCCTTCCTTTCTCTATTATTTCCAGGGTTAGCTCGTTTATGAATAAGGAGAAAAGCACAGGGCATGCATGCATCACCCTGCTTTACGCCCCTCTTGTACACATGATACATACTACCAAATACATTTGTAGCGTTTTCCTTGAATTCCATTCTTTTGGAATACTGGCCAGAGTAATAATCTTGATACAGAGTCGAAAGCTTTTTTTCGAAATCATAAAAGCAACACATAATTTATGGTTCTGTGAAAATTGTTTCTGTATTAACGCTAAGAGTGTGAACGTCTGATCAAAAGTTGAGTAGCCTTTCTTAAGCCCTGCTTGATGTTTATCTGTGATGTCATGTTGCCGTACCCACTGTTGTAGCCTGCAATTGAAGATTGAACTAAATACCTTACTACTGATGTCACCCAACGATATACCTCTATAATTGCCAGGGACATCAGTTGCACCCTTCTTAAACAGTGGTACGATTATTGACACTTCCATCATTCTGGAAATATCCCATTATCAAAAAAGTGTGTTATCAAAAAGTGTGTTGAAAAACTTGACAAAAGAAATCAATAGTAACAACACCACCACATTTTCAGTAATTCTCCAATAATTCCATCTGGCCCTGCATGATTTTCAGTTTTTAAGCCTTTTCATTGCAGTTGAAATCTCCTCTCTTGAAACTTGGACGATCAAAATAAGAACACACTCGGTACTATTTTCAGACAGATTTACTTCACTAATGACAACAATAAAATCTTCTTCGGTTTCACCATTTTCAAGAAGCTCATGAAAATGAGAAAAACCAGTCATCAATAGTTATATCATTGGATGTATGCACTCTTTTCATAAATTTTCTGCGCAAAGTGTGCTTCCAAAATTCTTGCTGGTCAGTCACCGAACTGACGAGACGGTACACAGTAGAGAACTGTTATTTTCTTTTATCTTCCACTCGATCATATTTTGTTTGGATTCTCTTCGTGCAAGACAATATGTTTTGTTATCTTCTTTATCTAGTGTTCTCCTGTATGTCCACAAAGGTCTTCTTGTTTTTAATTGGTACTTATGCATTCTGTATCATACCAATCATTGTCCCCATTCCTACCGTCCAATCTCATTCGACTTTTCATGCATTCAGCTTGTTTTATAATACACTCATTAAAAGCATCAAGGACGGCATTAACATCCTCAATAAAAGCAAATAGCCCGTCCAAACAACGGCAGTGTTTCTTTGCTATTCATTTGTTCATCAAATAAATCAGCATGTTTATCTTGCCACTGGAATTTTTTCAATAAAGTGAGCTTTTTTATTTCACATGTCTTATTCTATTGCTTTGAAGAGAACCAATGCTAAATTCCAATGGTAAATGGTCAGAATCAATTCGTTCAGCCACATAAAGTTTACAAAACCGATGGATGACAGCAAACAAATCACAGGATGCTATGAAATAATCATTCACACTACTTCCAGTTTCTGATATGTATATAAAATGACCTTGACAGTCACCACCACATACACTGTTTAAAAACACATAGACCCAGTGATGTACACATATTCAATAACAACTTACCATATCTGTTTAAGCATTTATCTTCAGAATATCTGTCACTCATCTCAGGTCTGTAAACTTCATTGAAAATTATTCACAGTTTCATGTGCATTCAAGTCTTGTGGATCATCAGATGTTCTACTGTTTAGATCTCCAGAAAGAAGTAAAAACACTTCAGGCAGAACTAGTAAATCATCAGTCATACAAGCTTCCAGACCAGTAATGCCATTTTCAATATCGCAAAACGAATAATATGGTGAAATATCTGGTGGCACATAAGCACAAACATACAAGATATCCTTTGATAAACCCAAAAGACTCTATGAATGAGAAACATAATGACGTTTTGTTATGATAAGTATACACTTCTTGCATATATGGCAAACATTCCCTTTTGACCATACATATAACCCCGCCAGAGCGCCTTCCTCGTTTTGTAAAATGAGTAGCTGGTCTACAGAACACTATAATTTCTGTACACACTAGATTCAAAATCAGCCATAAATGTCTTAACAAAACAAATAAAGTCGAAATAAAACGGTATATGACAAAAAAGTTTCGTCAGCAATCTTAGGATGCAAATCACAAAACGTTCCAGTGCAAAAATATAACGGGCTTACCATTCATAATGGACTGTTTACGTTGTCATGACCCATCAAACGACTTGACATTTCTCACTTTCACAGTAGTCATAAAGTCAGTCAGAATTGCTTGCAGACGTTTCTGCACAAAACATGTGAACAGACAGACGAAGAGCTGTCATTAATTAAAGAAACAGTCATTAATTAAAGAAACATTTTACTCTGCCTAAACAAAGCGTTATTTCATCACGAACTATGGACCTATTGTCAACTTTATCAAACGAACTCATTTCATCTGCCTGTGTTTCTAATCACGTGCTAGTGATGCCAGCATTACCCGTGTCAACACCGTCACAAGCGCTGCCACCGACACTTCTGTGTTACATGCCAACACTCGACCTGCACGTGCGCTCTTCTCAGGACGATTCACACATTGCCGGTGTAAGCCTAACTTGCGTTCCCTCTC
>JADBJO010030612.1:7500-17695 GCA_016801955.1 Conus betulinus | reverse complement strand
AAGTTTCTTCAGGTGAGGCTGTGCTGTGCACACAAAAGTAGCAGCAACAACGTGGGCAGGGGTGGTTGGGTCTGTGGGTGTGCTCGACAGCTGGAGGGTGGTGGTTTTTTTCGCCGGTGGGCTCTGCAGTCATGAAATACGGGCTGGTACACCCATGGGGATGCTACTTTAAGGCTGCTATGAGTTGCATCCTGTAGTCTGATTTACCTCTGTTCAGGAGCAGTTATGTCCCTGATATCTTAATGGAGTGTCCTGCGCGTGCCTGTACCCATCGTCAACATTTCTGTCTACAACACACAACAACAACAACAAGCAACACAAACAACGAGGTCCTCTCGAGGTGTTATCTTCCAATCAAATCCCTCATCATGGACCACATACGCGCTTTTCTGGAAGAAACTTCTTTTTTTTTTCAGCGCGAGTTTCTGCCATAAACCATAGAACGAAGTAGATCTTACAGCTTGACAAAATCACGTAACAGCTTATGCTTATGTCCGCAGAATCTGGGCAAGAAACATGATGAAGAGGCATTAAAGGAAGAATGAGGCGGTGGGAAATGGAGAAAAAGTGCAGACTTTTATTTATGTTTTCGATGCTCCTATTTGCAATGATTCTTTTTCTGTGGGTGTAGATACTTTTTACGGCTCTTTATACACACACACACACACACACACACCCACACACACACACACACACACACACACACACATGCGCCCGCGCATGCAGGCACGCATGCACGCATGTAGGCACGCACGCACGCACGCACACACGAACACACACATCATACACACAATACACACACAGAAAGCATTAATTTGTGTTTGAATTTGATCATAGCAAAGGCATGATTTACAAAGATTACGCAATGGAACTGCAGATCCAGAACCAAAAATCTTCGCCTTTGAATTCAACATTTTTCCTCATCCAACTACCAAAATAACTAGTTTTGCAGTCTATCAATGCAACAACTTGCCCAAAGCAGTAAACTATTACTACCTCCAGTTCATGAAACCGTTAATCGAATAGAATAGATAAAACAAGCCATAAGCATTCATGAGAAGTTGAAAATGATATGTGTGTGCTTCCCCGGTACCAGCTAATATCCTCTGTACACATTCTTGTGTAGCAAGTCTGAAATTCAATGAGCATTTAATCGTAAGTATTTTTTCTGTGTATTTGCCAAAGGGTCCGACAGAGGATAATACCGAATGAATATGTCCATTGCAAAATCTGGATAAATGATGAAATATATCTGGTTATTTTCACGCTCACTCGCAATTTTGGGGGGTTAAAGGATTCTGTAACAACAACTGGAAAACATATTTCATTCATGTCTTTATTTATCAAATGACGAAGGCATAGCAAGAATCCCAGATAACTCCAGCCAAAAAGAAACAAGAATAGATTTTCTCTCTCCTTTTTTTTTTTTTTTTACCTAGTTTTTGCTTTTAACTATAAATTTTGAAATGCACGATTCATACGCTCGGGAGTGATGATCATCGTCCACTTATTATAACACCCAATGGTCGGTCAGTTAAAAAAATAGACAAAAAAAGACATTTTACTAAAATAAATCATAATTTCGCTGACTGGAATGACTTTTGAAATATTTTGCAGGCAGATAATAATGCCCCTTCAGCATGAAAATACTTAATTAAGACGACGACGTCGATAGTCTCTATTCCATTTCACAGAAAGTATTACAAGTAGCTCATTATTCCAACCCCAAGTACACGCTGGTCAAATCAGACACATGATTGGGAAACACGTGGTGGAATGATAGCTGTCAGAAAGCTGTAGGCGAGATCAAAGAGAAATATAAAAACATATTTAACAGACAGAAAACCAAAAGAATCACACCCTAGTGAGGAATGCAAATTGTTTCAGTGATAATTTTTTTTTTTTTTTTTTTTTTTTTGCGCCAAATTCGAGGAGATAAGAGTGATTGTGCATTCTTCGTTTTCATTGTCTTGAGTATTGTATCGCCTGAAGAAGACCAAAGAGGTCGAAACGCGCCGTGTTTTGTCTTGTAATTTGTTCTCGTTCAGAGGAAGAGTTAATCTTGTGTAAACGAGTGTTGATTGTAAAGCGCTTAGAGCTTGGCCTCTAGCCGAGAATAGGCGCTATATAAGTATTCATTATTACTATTATTATTATTAATCTTCTAAGTCTGTTTGAATTTTCGCCTGCAGTCACCTCAGTTTAAAACAAATTCATCCAGCCAAGATATTTTACCAAACCATGCCATTTCAAGGCAGTACTTGTCGACAAGAAAAGATAACACCCTCTCAGATCTAGCTTGTGAAGCACAGAGAAGTCTACACACTGCCATTTAATACACTATCTAATGTGCTCTTTCATTATTGTCGTGAACTTCTTTACATTTTTTTTTTTCGTGTATCTTAATTATTTTGCTTGTTTATATAGATGCCCCTTCAGTATGAAGCCTCGACCTTAAAACTGATCTAGCATTCCTATTCGTATTCGCTTCCTTAATCGTATTCTCTCTCTCTCTCTCTCTCTCTCTCTTGCTTGAATTCGCATCATAATGCCTGTTGAACACTGTGACCGCTCATACTGCGCTTTGGCCTTACTGAATAATTCATCTCTCTCTCTCTCTCTCTCTCTCTCTCTCTCTCTCTCTCTCTCTCTCTCTCTCTCTCATCTCTCCTTTACAATACAATAAAGTTGATGAACACATTCAGCGGCCTGTGTAAGAACCATATTCAGTCTTCAGTCGCTGGTCCGTCGTGCAGATCATACAGTTACGGCCTTGACAGTATTGCTGCTCATCCCAAGTGCAGCCAGTTATTTTCTTTCCTTCTGTCTTCCTGCCTCATGGCACGCGACGTGAGACTCCGTCATAAACTGCCGATGTTTTCGTTCCACAGACCCTGAAAGATATCAGTTCCTCTCCACTTCTTTCGAGGTCACAGAAATCAATACCAGCGAAGAGCCAGCCATTGTTCACCTCCCGGCAAGTTGGAGCAAGTTACTACATTCCAGTGTTGTGACGTTCATGTAATGGTAGAGTAAAACGTTAGTCAGGTTACTAAAAGGGAAATGGAAAGACGAATAGATTACTGATTGGCCTCCTGAAATTGATTTAATTGAACAGGCAGTCAGTCATTCCCCTGACCGCTGGGGGGGGGGGCTGGGGGGGGGGGGGGGGGGGGGGGGGGGGGGGGGTGATGAGGCAGCCGCCGTTTCTCTCCAGGCTCTTCTCTTGGTGGCTATCGTGAGAAGATCTGGCATGGTCATTTTGGTCCAGCAGGTAATGATTAATGCATGAGCAGCAGGGGAATCACCAAAGAAAAGAAGGAACACAAAAAGTATCAGCAGAAGTGACTGAATGAAAGAATAAACAGAAACAAATCTGTTTTTGTTTACAGGTTGTACATTTCGGCTGGTTTCCTAGGTGACCACATCTTACAACTCTTCCAGTTGCTTTCCCCGCCAAGAGATTGAGGTTTTCTTTTTAATCAGAAAGAAAAGTTTGCTTTGCTTTCATCTGAAAGTCGATGGTACAGCTCTCCCTCTCCCGTCGCCCAGATAAATCTCTCGGTCTTGACATTATTCTCACAGTTAAAAAGCGCTAACTTTGTCTATTTGTTTTGTTTGTTTGGTGTTTTCTTCACTTAATTGTTATGCAACATGAGATTCTCTGTCTCATCAGTCCTTGATCTCATTCTGTGTGGCGGGAGGGTATCCGTTCATGTAGACGTCTGTTGAAATCACTGAAATTAATACCAGCGCGAAGCGGTTGTTCTTCTGGGTACACAACTGCGTGATTAGTTTACTTGAGTTTTGCTCTGTGAATGTGATCAAGGAGAAGAATAGAGGGACATTATCATAAAGGTGAAGAAAAGAACATTCGTAAGGACGGAACTAAGTTGGCTTAGTTAAAAAAAAAATGCCGACGTGTAATTGTCATCGTAGGACGATGTTGCAGCTTTCAGTATCCAGCCCCCCATTAGACCATTCTTTGTCTTCGTATTATTTCTGCTCTTGCAGACTCCTCCGTTTTCCAAAGTCTTAGCACGATGCCACGGAGGATTCTCTGCAACAAGCGAGTTCGGAGAGTTGTCTGTACCAATCTCAAAGAAGTGTCAGAAGTCGACTTATCACATAGTGCAATGGAGGGACAGTCAAAGAGGAATATTGTCGAAGGAAAAAAAAAACGTACGAAAGGAAAGAAGAAAGAACAAAGATGCAATAGAAGAAGAAAAAAAGATAGACCAGCCGCCGTAGCGAAGTGATTTAGCGTCGCGGACTCCCGGCTGGGAGGTCGTGGGCTGCGGACTCAGTTGGAAGACTGGGACCACACAGTCGAGTTTCATCCACTTAATGGATGCGTTTCTGAGAGTGTTGCTCAAATTTCCTGACCAACACTGCAGGTGCCTGTATCTCTCGGGCCTGGTTGACGCCGGGATATATTATGAAAGGAAGCGTAGAGTACAGCCCTGTCATGTAGTCTCAGACCGAAATGGAAATCCGTAGCATCATCTTAATCATCCTCATTCTCATCGATCGGCATTAAAGAAAAAAAAAAAAAAAAAAAAAAAGTCTCAAACTCTGTGGCCCTTCATGCCCTGCTCTCATGGTGACCTCAGTTTCGATGTCCTCTCCACGTCTGTGGACTTGGTTTGGTTCCGTCGGGGTCACCGGTATCGGCGAGTCCATGGGGGCTGTCGTTGGACGGACGTGGTGGCGCCCTCTGGAGGGAGAGCTCACTCACGCCGGCTCCGCGACTAAGCAATTATTGTCGTCAGTAGGGGGTTTAGTAGGTGGTGTCCTGCGTATGTTAGATCAGAACAGGCGCCACTGAACACCACCGAAGTGACTCGGCAGCAGTGCAGTGTCTCCTCCGGTGGGTTGCCTCTTGACGACTTGACATTGACTGCTACCTGTGGATTGCCGGTGCCGGGACTGCGGCGGGGCCGACCGGGTCGTGGCTGTGGACAGGGTGTCGGAATGAGCGGCGTGGGTGCACTTGCCTCTGAGGTGGCGCAGTAGGGCTGAAAGAAAAAATGAATTTAAGAGAGAGGGGCTAAAAAACAGAACGCAACAAGGGAGAAACATGATGAGAAGAAAACGATTAAGGTAGGGAGTTATGAAAGAAAGAAAGTAAGGAGTAAGGGCAAAATGAAGGAAAATATGATTTGAAAAAACTTGTTTTTTTTAAGTGTGATATTTTCATCACCTGTCGTAATACTGCTTTGCTGTAGTTCTAATATCGCCTTACCTCAATATCCTACTTCTCCACAAGTAAATGAATAAAACCTCTTCCATGACGCCTCCCCCCCCCCCCCCCTTCCCACCCACACACACACACATACACACACACACACACACACACACACACACACACACACACAGACACACACACACAGACAGAGAGAGAGAGAGAGAGAGAGAGAGAGAGAGAGAGAGAGGAGAGAGAGAGAGTTTTTCCAAATGAGAGATATATAAACACGTGTAACTGTCATCGGAAGACAATGACACAACACTCGATCTGTACAAGCCGTCGCCTAATTACATCTTTCATTCAGCCTTGACATTATTCTTCCTTTTCCTTACTTCCATCGATTTATCATTTAAGTACGTGCTACGTGCTCTTTGCTACGTGGGACTCTCCTACAGGCTCTGTCCTTTGTTGTCGTACCACAGACAGGAGAGACACCCGTTCCCCTTCCGCTTCTTTTCAGGTCACTGGAGTCAATACCAGGGCAAACATAGTGATCTCTGAAGTGTCAGTTTTGAGCACATGGCCTGATGTAGTCAGTTTGCTTCAGTTTGTGTATATGCAGAAGCAGTTTTGTAGACGCGAGGACAAATACTGGCAGACAACCAGATGCATTAAGAAAAATGAGGGAAAGAAGAAGGAAATCAAGACATAGAGGAAAGAAAGATGGAAAAAAAATGGAAAAACAAGGAGGGAAGAAGACACAAAGGAATGAAAGGAAGAAGGAACAAAACAACCACTGAAAAAAAAAAAAGGAAAGAAAGAAAAGAATGAGGAAAACATGAAGACAAGATGAAGGTGGGGAAAAGGATGAGAAAAAGAAATATAGGAGAGAAGGAAATCAGGAAAATGTTAGGAAAGACGACACGAACGGGGTAGAAGAAGAAACTAAAGGAGAAATATACCAAAAAGAAGGAAAGATGTGGACAGAATATACATACATATATATATATATATATATATATATATATATATATATATATATAGTATATATATATATATTATATATTTATATATATATATATATATATATATATATATATATAGAGAGAGAGAGAGAGAGAGAGAGAGAGAGAGAGAGAGAGAGAGAATATCTTAAAAAGAAAAGAAAAATAGCGGAAAAATAATGCATAAGAAATAATGATAATAAATGAAGCAAAAACATGAAAAACTACAGACAGATAAAATGCACAGAAAAAGAACGAAAGTCGCAAAGAAAGTCTGAACGAATTAAAAAGGAAAGTCAATAGCGATGAAAGAAACAAGAAGAGTATAGAAACAACACAAGATGGGTAGGGGAGCAAAAAGGTAGGAGCGATGCAAAGATGAATAAAGAATGGTAAGAAGGTAGGTAAGACGGAAAGGAGAGAAAGAAGGATGACGAAACGATGGAAGAAAGAAGGTTTAAAAAAAAAAATGAGATCTTTGGAGGAAAGAAATCAGAAAGAAGGCATCATGAAGGAAGGGAAAAGAGAAATGTTGAGAGAAGAAGGAGATAAGGTGACGTAATGTTGCTTATAGCCCAGCCGGCCGCAAAGGGCCATATCAGGGCTGTCACCAAGTTGAAGTCAACCCACAACTCATTCACTTACACAACCCCTTTAAAACACACCTTCTAAAAACACACCCAAGCTTTTGTTTAAAATCTTCTTCTGAAGAATATGAGATCAGAGTGAAAATGTTAGTCTTCCTCAGAAATTCAAAGATCACAACAGGTGGAGCATCTCTGAAGAAGGTTTTCAAGACGTCTGCTGTAAAATGAGAAGAGATAGTGATGGATGGAGATAAGGTGAAAAAAAAGATAACAGTATATTTTGCTTGTATTTTCACCACTTTTGATGATGTTCATATTTTACAGTACCTCATGATATCCATATCTTTCTCCACACCCCCCAACCCACCTCTGCTCCCTTGCTCTTCGTTTTTCTGAAATCCTTCCCCATTCAACCTTGGAAACATTGTCCTTGAATCCTTTTTTTTTTCTTAACAAGAAACATAAACGTGCATAATAGTCTCTATGAGACAATAAGCAACACCAGTCCTCTACATTCTGTCACATCTTTCAGCTTTCAGATGATTCTGTCTCTTCCTCAGTGCCATCGTTTTTGTTGTTTGTCACGTGTTACACACAATGCTACGTGGCATTCTTTCATCAGATCTGTCACTGGTTTCCAACGACGACGAAAGAGACAGATATCAGTTCCTCTTTTTTGTTTAAGGTCACTGAAATCAATAGCAGGGTACAGCCATTGTTCACATGAGAGAATGGTCGAGTGAGTTAGTTCCCCTGTTTTACTTTTGTACACGCGGTAGAGAACGGGTCAGGTGCATCGGCGGAGAATTGAATAAGTGCATGGATAAATGGACGAAAGTAAGAAAGAAAGCAAACTGAAGGATCGAAGGATACAAGGAAATAAATAAATGAAGAATAAAGAAAGAACGCAAAAGTATACTGCACAAAAAAAAAAAACTGAAAGACAGAAAGGGCATTTGGTTTCTTTTGTTCATAAGTGATGTTTTTCCATGTTCTTGTCAGGTGTATCGTTTTACAACTCTTAACTTCCAGCACCTTTCTTTTTTTTTTTTTTTTTTTTTTTTGCTGTCCCAACCTCTGCGCCACCTCAGAGGCAGCAGTGCACCCACACCGCTCATTCCGACACCTGTCCACAGCCACGGCCAGTCGGCCCCGCCGCCCCCGCCGCAGCCCCGGCACCGGCAATCCACAGGGAGCAGTCAATGTCAAGTCGTCAAGAGGCAACCCACGGAGGAGACACTGCACTGCCGCCGAGTCACTTCAGTGGTGTTCAGTGGCGCCTGTTCTGATCTAACATACGCAGGACACCACCTACTAAGCCCCCTACTGACGACAATAATTGCTTAGTCGCGGAGCCGGCGTGAGTGAGCTCTCCCTCCGGAGGGCGCGCCACCACGTCCGTCCAACGACAGCCCCCATGGACTCGCCGATACCGGTGACCCCGACGGAACCAACCAAGGCCACAGACGTGGAGAGGGACATCGAAACTGAGGTCACCATGAGAGCAGGGCATGAAGGGCCACAGAATTTGAGACATTTTTTTTTTATGCTGATCGATGAGAATGAGGATGATTAAGATGATGCTACGGGATTTCCATTTCGGTCTGAGACTACATGACAGGGCTGTACTCTACGCTTCCTTTCATAATATATCCCGGCGTCAACCAGGCCCGAGAGATACAGGCACCTGCAGTGTTGGTCAGGAAATTTGAGCAACACTCTCAGAAACGCATCCATTAAGTGGATGAAACTCGACTGTGTGGTCCCAGTCTTCCCAACTGAGTCCGCAGCAAACTCAACTCTGGGTAGGAGCCGGTTCGGGGCAGAAAAATCGCCACCTCCGCGGCTCTTCCAACGCTAACTTTCCAGCACCTTTACTTTGAAAGATTATTACATTGATCCACAGAATCTCTTTGATAAGGCAGATAACAACTGTTGCTGATCTAACTCGACAATACAGCTTTCAAACGTAAACGGCATTGTTTTAATCATGACACAAATTTCTGCTTATGTAATATGGTGCCTTCTTTTCTTTAAGTGTCGTACATGCTAAGCTAGCAGGAATTCTCTCTCTCTCCACCTATGGCATTGTGTTCTGTTCCACAGACGGTAAAAGGTATCGGTTCCTACTTCAGTCAAGGTCACTGAAATCAAAACGGAGACAAAGCTATTGTTTCCATTCCTGGCAAGTTCGAGCTTACTGCTTGCACAAAAAACGTTTCAGTTTTCCTACGCAAAGCTGACGGGAAGACGTAAGGCAGAGAACTAGTATATTGATGGAGAAGAAAGAAAGGAACACAGTAAACGAAAGGAAAAAGACTGCTCATAATGCCGTCATTCGTAGACCTTGTATTTTGGCCTTAACAAGGGTTTTTTTTTTTTTTAATAAATGGTACTAAATCTGCTATATTTATTCAAGTTTGATATTTTCATTACCTGTCGTGATACTGCTTTTCTATAGTTCTAACGTCACCCTGCCCACCAATATCCTACTTCCTCCGCAAGCAAATGAAAAAAAACACTCTTCCTTGACTCCACACACACAAATGATTGCACGCACTCATACAACTTTCATTATACACTCTATCACTACAAACCGTCTGAAATCACTTTATGTGGGAAGACGTTAAACGAAACAACAACACACATGCACACCTTTGTTTCCAAATGAGAAATATAAAACACGTGTAACTGTCAACAGAAGACAATGACACAGCGCTCGATCTCTAAAAGCCGTCGCCTAATTACATCTTTCATTCAGCCTTGACATTCTTCCTTTTCCTCACTTTTATCGATTTCAAGTTATCATTTTGTACGTGCTCTTGCTACGTGGGACTCTTCCACAGGCTCTGTCCTTTGTTGTACCACAGACGGGAGAGACACCCCTCCGCTTCTTTTCAGGTCACTGGAGTCAATATCAGGGCAAACATAGTGATCTCTGAAGTGTCAGTTTTGAGTATATGACCTAATTTAGTCAGCTCATTTTAGTTTTATTATGCAGAAGAAGCCGTTTTGTGGACAGAAGGAACGGGGTTAGTAGAAGACGAAACGAAAGAAAGAAATATAACAAAAAGGAAGGAAAGATAGTGGATCGAAATAATTGAAATATTAAAAGAGTGAAAGAGAGGAGCAATACCAGGGCAAACATATTGATCTCTGAAGTGTCAGTTTTTGAGCATATGACCTAATTTAGTCAGCTCATTTTAGTTTTGTTATGCAGAAGCCGTTTTGTGGACAGAAGGAACGGGGTAGAAGACGAAACGAAAGAAAGAAATATAACAAAAAAAGGAAGGAAAGATAGTGGATCGAAATAATTGAAATATTAAAAGAGTGAAAGAGAGGAGCAATACCAGGGCAAACATATTGATCTCAGAAGTGTCAGTTTTGAGCATATGACCTAATTTAGTCAGCTCATT
>JADBJO010030612.1:0-2500 GCA_016801955.1 Conus betulinus | reverse complement strand
TATGCAGAGCATAACACCATTCTGATGTAGCCTTGGTGATCTAGCCTATGTCAATGGACTTGTCACAGCCTTAAGCCAAGGCGACAATTTGGCTTTGAAACTTATCTCTCTTCATGCAATTGGTCTGACTGTAACATGAGCCTCTAAACATGTCTGCACATGTGTAATACACTTGTTTATATATGAAAGTGCCTGTATGCATATATCCATGAAACGCCTATATACCAGTGTGTTTTTCTTTTACGTACAAGGTTCACTGTGTCTAGGGCATAGGGCACAGAAGACGGAGCTCATCCCTCTCCTTCAGCCGCCTTTAACCTTCCCTGCACTGAATCAAGTGCCCAGTCACTGCTGGGTGGACAGAGAGGGGTTTCACGCACAGGGAATAAAAGAGAAGAAGATAAAAGAAAAAGTAGTAGTAGTAGTAGTAGTAGTAGTAGTAGTAGCAGTAGTAGTAGTAGAAGCAGCAGTAGTAGTGGTAGTAGAAGTAGCAGCAGCAGCAGCAGCAGCAGCAGTAGTAGTAGTAATATAGGGTAGTAGTAGTAGTAGCAGTAGCAGTAGTACACAGCTGTTCAGAGCAAGCTACTTAGTTTTGAGAGGCAGGGGAGTTTACAGCTGCAGAGGCCAAGCCGTGAATGCGGGTCAGGGAAAGGGATGTTTTCTGCAGGCTGCTCCCCACCAGCCAGCTAACCGTGCTGTACTCGGCGAAGTGAATGTCATCTGTGAAAAGCCGGTCTGGCAACAATGTGTTCGGCATTGCTGAGCGGCCATTACAAGTGGGGCTGTTAGTTTGATGATTAGTGGTTGTCATGAAAAATGTAATATATCGTGCTCTTGAGATGACTGAATAGGCAAATTCCTGACAATTGTTTTAATACCAAACTCGACTAGGTTTATTTTCCTGTAGGTAATGTAGATATGGCATGAAAGCTAGTACACAAGTGATCAGGCGATATTCAAACAATGACAACACACACACACAATTGTGCAAAAAATGACGTCATCGCTTTCTGGGAAGTTAATTTTCCCTAGTTAACTAGTAGACAAGTTTGATACATGCCTCTGCTTGGACTACAACAACAAAAATGTTCGATCAGAAAAAATGTAAGCCTTGTTTGTTCGGCCTTCACTGTCTCGCACGGGATGGAAAAATAAAGCTGTGAGTAGTAGTAGTAGTAGTAGTAGTAGTAGTAGTAGTAGTAGTAGTAGTGGTGGTGGTGTGGTGGCGGTGGTAACAGTAGTAGTAGCAGTACATCGGATGGTATCACTCGAATTCTTAAATTACTAGACAGAACTAATGGTTGAGACGGCGTGTTAAGAAATAGCGGAAAAACTAATCAGAAAAAAAAATGCATACACGCTGGTGACCTACTCGTTTTGGAGTGAACCAGCCTTTAGGAAGAAGAAGAAGATACACACACACACACACACACACACACACACACACAAGAGTTATGTGTACAGTCAAGAATTTGAAAGTGTCGCAGCATTAGCGACCAGATAAACATTCTTTTAAAAAAGCCTTTTTCGGTTTCCGTGTAAACAAAAATATCTACTTGCTGTTTGAGATTTGATTACACGCTCTCTAGAATTCAAATGTACACAAGAGCCCACAAGAGCACGTTTGTTGGTTGTTTTCGATTGTAATGAGGTGCGTTCGTTTCCCGGCGGACGTCGCTAACTCCAAACACAAGTGAATGTGATGGACGCCACACTGAATGGTGTTTCGTTCTAGTGAAAGCATGGAACGATGTAAAATGGAGAAAAAGAAAGAGGAAAAGGAACAGAAGAAGACTGGGGGGGGGGGGGGGGGGGAAGTAGGAGGAAGAAGAAGAAAACAAACGGAAGCCTTTTGTAGTTGCGGGATTGGTCTCACGTTTTTTTTGCACAAACTTTAGAACTGTCAACTTAGGAGAAAAAAATAGTAAAGAATAAAGAAGTTTTTTTTTTTCCCCCTCTCTGTCTTTCTTTTCTTGTTTGTTTGTTTGTTCATGTTTCAATGTTTATGGGCATCTATGCAGATCTTATCCTTTTCGTCTTCCCACTTATAACAGCAAACTGAAACAAATCAAACAACGAACAAACAAACTACAACATCAAAGGACAACATCACAAAAACCGAATATAAGTTCATTATGATGGAAACTGTAATGATGTTAATGATAAAAACTGATGATGATGATGATGATGATGATGAGATGATGATGATGATGATGATGATGATGACGACTACGACGACGATGATAACGACGAGGAGGAGGAGGAGGCGGAGGGAGGAGGAGGAGGAGGAGGAGAAGCACAAGGAGGAGGATGGTGATGGTCATGATCGTGATCATGCTGTTTGTTGTGTGTCTGTCTGTACGGTAGGATTATGCAAAAGCTATGGATTCGATTTTCGAGAACCTTGTAGGAAAGTAAGGACCAGGCCCAGAGAGTTGGTGAGGATTTGGTAAATGCGCAGATCCACGAGGATCCAATGAAGATCCAGAAGGTCTGTTCA
>JADBJO010030611.1:0-12500 GCA_016801955.1 Conus betulinus | reverse complement strand
TTCACAGCACACCTCATGGACATCAGATAAGTCTCTCTTCATTCTTTGTTTTTACTGTCCTAAATGTTAAATGTGATCTATTTTTTTGCTTGAAGAGACCCAGAGGTCGAAATGCATCGTGTCTTGTCCTGTGCTTTGTTTGTCAATGTCCTTGGCGGCAACAAACCCCCACTCTTTCTAAATTTGCTTCGTTCTCCGTCATCAGTCGCTCCATTTTGAAAAAATTAAAAAGATAATATTTTTTGTACGTTTGCTTCTCTGATAATGTTCTTACTTCATAATGTAGTTTCATCGATACTGTACTGTTTTGTGATTCAGTTTCCTTCTTCAGTTACCCATATAAAATTGTTCTTCACTGAAACTATGTCCTGTTTCACCGATAAGATGTCCTGCTTCAGTGAGACAGAATTCTGTATAACTAGTACCATGTCCGGCTTTAGTCATACAATGTCCTGTATAACTAACACAACGTCTGGCTTCAGTCATACAATGTCCTGTATAACTAACACAACGTCCGGCTTCAGTCATACAATGTCCTGTATAACTAACACAACGTCCGGCTTCAGTCATACAATGTCCTGTATAACTAACACAACGTCCGGCTTCAGTCATACAATGTCCTGTACAACTAACACAACGTCCGGCTTCAGTCATACAATGTCCTGTACAACTAACACAACGTCCGGCTTCAGTCATACAATGTCCTGTACAACTAACACAACATCCGGGTTCAGTCATACAATGTCCTGTATAACTAATACAACGTCCGGGTTTAGTCTACAATGTCCTGTATAACTAACACAACGTCCGGTTTTAGTCATACAATGTCCTGTATAACTAACGGAATGTCCGGCTTCAGTGGTACGCTGTTCTGTTTCACTCATACAGTGTCCCGCTTTAGTGATGCAGTGTAATGTTTGTGTGATATAATGTCCATTTTCAGTGATGCCAAGTCTTGTTTCAGTGAACAGTCCCGTGTTTCAGTGAGATGTGATGTCCTCTTTCAGTGATACAATGATCCGTTTGGAGATTTAATATCCTGTTTCAGTAATAGATTTTTTTTCTCAACAATACAATGTCCTGTTTTGGAATACAGGTTTTTCTGGATTGAATCATACTTTGTCCCGTTTTGATCATAATTATGATGTCCTTTATCACTGCTAGTATGTTCTGTTTGATGCAGTGCCCCGTTTTGGTAATACCATGTCCTGTTTCAGTGATGCTTCGTCCCGTTTCGGTGACGCAGTGTCCTGTTTCAATAATACAGTGTCCTGTTTTCAGTGACAGGATGTTTTATTTCAGTGACACGAGGTCCAGATTCATGATACAATATCCCGTTTTAATAATACAACGTCCTGTATCAGTACTACCGTGTCCCTTTTCAGTGATACATTTTCCTGTTTCGGTGATTCAATGTCCGGTTTCAGTAATACACTTACCCTGTTTCAATGATACAATGTTTCGTTTGGGCATACGTTGTTTTAGTAAAAGTTTTTTCTTCAATGATGTAATGTCCTGTTTCCGTGGTGCAGTGTTCTGTTTCAGTAACACAATGTCCTGTTTTAGGGACAACATACCCTGTTTCAGTGATAACGTGTCCTGTTTCAGTGATAAAATGCCTTGTTTCAGTGACAGAATGTCCTGTTTCAGTGACGGAATGTCCTGTTTCAGTGACGGAATGTTCTGTTTCAGTGACAGAATGCCCTGTTTCAGTGACAGAATGTTCTGTTTCAGTGACGGAATGTTCTGTTTCAGTGACAGAATGTCCTGTTTCAGTGACAGAATGTCCTGTTTCAGTGACAGAATGTTCCGTTTCAATGATACACATCCTGTTTCAATGACAGAATGTCTTGTTTCAATGATACCACGTCCTGTTTCAGTGATAACATGTCCCCTGCTGCCTGTCTTTCTTCACGGCTATCGTGTCTGCACCATCCCCAGCACAGTGTACGGGACGACGTGCACACACTCCTGCATGGACGGCCGGCTGTTGAACGGACCTTCGGACATCACGTGTGGTCAGCAGGGTCAGTGGGAACCCGCTGTCTTACCCACCTGCCGAGGTAGGTTCCTTGGTAACTCGATTGTTTGGTTGGTTGGTTGGTAGGTTGGTTGGTTGATCAGTTTCTTGGTTGGCTGATTGATTGGTTGGTTGGGTGTGTGGTGGCTGGCTTGTTGTCCGCTTGTTTGGTTATTTGGATGATTGTTAGGATGGTTTAGTATTTGGTTAGATGGCTGGATTTTTTGTTTTGTTTTTGCGTTTGTTTGTTTATTTGTTTGGGATGATTGATTGCTCGGGTAGATGGCTTGCTGGTTGAATGGGTGATTTTTTCGTTGTTGGATAGTTCTTTGGATTAATGATCTCATCTGATATCTAGTTGATTGATTCGATGATTGATTATTTGATTAGATGGGTGATTGGGTGATTAGTCATCTGGTTCGATGGATAGTTATGGTCTGATAATTTCGTTAGATAGATGATTAGTTAGCTTGTTTTAGGTCAGCGGACTAGGTTTTTGTACTACACGGTTTAATTAAATCAGTTATTGCGGATATTGTTGTGGATTCTTGATCATTTAACTGTTACTGAAGAAGACCAGGGTAATTTAGGCCAAAGAAGTGGCGTCAAACAGAACGCCAACAACTGCGATCTGTGTACCTCTGCGTCTAAAGGTGTAGCATAACATGGATTTCCCCAAGTATGTGATTAACTGTTGGCACTGTACACACACACACACACACACACACACACACACACACACACACACACACACACACACACACACACACACACACACACACACAAAGGCGTAACATAGTGTGGATTTAACACAAGGATGTGGTTAACTATTGGCACTGTATACACACAAAGGTGAAATATAACACGAAGTGGCACAGTACACACACAGTGTACCATAGTATGAATTTAACAAAGCATGTGGCTATTTATTGGCACGGTATATACACACAAAGGTGTAATATAACACGAATTTGACCAACTATGCACTCAACTATTGGCACTATACACACACAAAAGTGAAGTATATAACACGAATTTCACTCCCTAGGTGGTCAACCACCAACACTATACACACACAAAGGTGTAATATAACGCGAATTTCACCCACTATGTGGTCACCCATTGACAGAATACACGCACAAAGGTGCACCATAACATGCCCGTTGCCTCCTGTCTTCAACAGCGGTGTCCTGTGGTGACCCAGGGGAGGTGGAGAGGGGGAATCTGTCTTGCCCACAGGGCCACAGCTACCCCAATGTCTGTACAGTGGTCTGCCGCCCGGGGTTCCGATCCCGGGGTGTCACCTTCATCAGATGTCTCATGAGTGGACAGTGGACCCAGGCGGACCCATGTGAAGGTCAGTTATAGGGTCAGGTCAGATCATAGCAAGGTTACTTTGTGTTACTGAGGGCGCAAGAATAAGCTTCACTGCTTTTTGTTTTCTTTGTCTTGTGCTCACGTAGCACTGATACAGCACCGGCCTAGGTAAGCTTGGACTATACGTAATATTGTAACGAACTGAATTCCTCTATCGACAAATATAGAACATAGAAAGGGGCAACAAATACATGCTTTGTATGTGTGCGCGTGCGCGCGCGCGCGTGTGTGTGTGTGTATGTGTGTGTGTGTCTTTATTGAGTGATAACCATTGAAATTTAGAAAAAAAAAAACTAAAAAAACACCTGCAATTTGTAAAGAACCATGATAGAAACATAGTTCAGCAAAAGAAATTCTGAAAAATAATGGGTACGTTTGTAAGAAATATTCTGAAAATAATGAACAAGTTTGAAACTTGATAGTAAATACCTTGTACGTATCATTACTTTCGATTCTGTCTGTCTGTCTGTCTGTCTGTCTGACTGTCTGTCTGTCTGTCTGTCTGTCAGTCTGATTGTCAGTCTGTCTGTCTGTCTATCTGTCTGTCTGTCTGTCTGTCTGTCTGTCTGTCTCTCTCTGTAAGTGCGTTTGTATGAGTGCACACACACACACACACACACACACACACACACACACACACACACACACACACACACACACACACACACACACACACACTCACTCACTCACTCACTCACTCACTCACACACTCACTCACTCACACACACCCATGCACCACATGCTGCATGATACTGATGACGGACAAACATGTCAATACCGATAACAAATGACAGCAACATCTAACCTTCAGACGTGGAGTCCCCCACATTTCCCAACGGGTGTCCACCCAATCAGCGACTGTTCTCGGGCCCCCTGAGGTCGGCCGTGCCTTTAACGTGGGAGGAGCCAGCCGTGACAGACAACGAGCAGGTGCAGAGCCTGACCAGCAGTCATCCCCAAGGCGCACTGCTGGACCCTGCCTTCTATACCGTGGACCTTGTGGCCACAGACTATGCGGGGAATAGCGCCACCTGTTCCTTTTCTGTCAGTGTGTCGGGTAGGTTGGCTTAGCTGTGTGTCATGCTGAGTTGTTGTGTGCACACCACGCGCACGCGCGCACGCATGCACGAGTGTGCATGCATGCGTGTAGGCCTTCACGCACGATCGTACACACGCACGCACGCTCGCACACGCACACATACGCGCATACACGCATACTCACACATACACTCACATACACACACACTTACACGCACGCACACACACACACACACACACACACACACACACACACACACACACACACACACACACACACACACACACAAACGCACGCACACACACAAGCACACGCGCATAAAAGACAAGTGGAAACAATAGGCAAGAGACAAGTGATTTAATGAGCAAAAGACATGTGGGTCAATATGCAAAAGACAAATAATTCAGTGGGCAACAGAGAGCTGATTGAGTAATCAAGAGATTATTGGTTCAGGGTGAGAGACACGACTGCTTTTAGAGAGCAGATGAGATTTTCATACAACTGTGGGTTTTCGTTTAATTGACGAAGCACGCGAAAGGGGCTCTCCTAATCTCTGTAAGTTTCATCATGTTATGTTCTGTTTTATCGGGATGATGCTTTATTGCATATTGGAATGAAAACCATTTGTTGCACAGGCCGTGCAGGCACTTGTGATGTGATGTGATGTGATGTGTGTGTGTGTGTGTGTGTGTGTGTGTGTGTGTGTGTGTGTGTGTGTGTGTTGCGTACGCAGGCTGATACTCCTGCGGACTCTCCCTGTATAGACAGGCAAGGATTAATCCCATCTACTCAACAAAGGGAGTGGAGTTTTGTGTGTGTATGACCGTTTTTTTTTAATCCCGCCATTAAGGCAGCCATACTCCATCTTCGGGGAAGGTGCATGCTATGTGTAACGTGTCATCCATACCAACGGCCAAACTGGCCTTCTCTTCCGAAAGCTGGTGATGGGATTTTACGTGTGTGCAAGATGTTATGCGTGCGTTCACACACGGAACCTCGGATTATAGTCTCATTCGGACTGTATGGAAAATGGAGTCAGAACCAGTGTTAACTCCGAGGGAAAAATCCCCCTGTACTGAAACGGCCCGGCGGAGATTCGAACCCGCAACCCCAAGATTACGAGTCCGGCGCTCTTCCACTAAGCTATTCCGGCCCCCGTGATGTGTGTTTTGAATGTTAAGATTCCTGACGTGATACTGCTAACACAGTGTGGAATGGAGCAAAAACAGGCCAACTCAAGACAGAGATTACTTACCTTTCCTGGCTTTTACATCTTCAGTTAGTTTCAAAGAGAGGTGTCTGCAGAGGGAAACTGAAACAAATTTCAAAAAAGAATTATCATCGAGTCTGCCAGACAACAAGGACAAACAAAATGACAGTACAAAAACACGTGGCGTTCTGACCTTCAACCTCTCTGGTCTTCTTCAGGAAAGACAAACAACATTCAGGACGATGAAAACGAAGAACAAGCAAGACTTACACTTACTTTCTCAAATTCGGCGCAGAGAGAGAGAGAGAATTTGAGAAGATAAATGATCGCTCGTTCTCCGTTTTCTTTGCCCTAAATGTTGTTTATCTTACCTGAAGAAGATGTAAGACGTCGAAACGCGTCGTGTTTTGTCTTGCAATTTGTTTGTCTATGTTGTTTGGCGGACTGATTATAATTCTTTTTAAACCTTCGTATTCCAGTCTGACCAATCCAGTCGCTATAGCGGTCCCCAAGGTCAAGGTCAGATCGGGAACAGCCCTCGAAGCTTTCAAAGAGCCTGTTTGAACGAATGTCCTCAGCTTAAGAGTAAAAAGATAAAAGTGGGAGAGATCTGTCTGTCTGTCTGTCTGTCTGTCTCTCTCTCTCTCTCTCTCTCTCTCTCTCTCTCTCTCTCTCTCTTTTTCCATATCCATAATCCGTGTTCTCTGAGCAAACTTAATGTATTGTTTTTTTTTAGATATTATCTTTTGTAGTTTTCAAGGTACATTTTTGATTGATAACAGATTACACGTTACTTATTTGGCATGATAGTCGAATGCATGTTGCAGTCTCCATTTTTCTGTCATCTCTTTGAGAATAGTTGTGGTAAAAGGCGAATTACTGGGCGTTTATCACGGCGGGCATTTTCTTCGGCTAACTTGTTTCTGTTTGATTCTGTGAATGTAATGACGTGTTGTTTTGTCCAATCGTTGTGCCATTGCCATTGAGGTTTCGAATGGTGATAGCTTTTCTTTTGTTTGATTCAGTGAATGAAATTGTGTTAGTCTATATGATCGACAAAGCTATAAGCAGTATACAAAGCTGTAAAGTCGACAACGCTGTGAACAGTCGATAAAGCTATAAACAGTCGACAAAACTACAAACAGTCGACAAAACTATAAACAGTCGACAAAACTGTAAACAGTTGACAAAGCTACAAACAGTCGACAAAGCTACAAACAATCGACAAAACTATATAAAAAAAAAAGTCGACAAATTTGTAGACAGTCCAAAAAAAACTATAAACAGTCGACAAAGTTGTGAACACTCGACAAACCATAAACAGTCGGTAAAACTGTAAACAGTCGACAAAACTATAAACAGTCGATAAAACTATAAACAGTCGACAAAGCTGCAAACAGTTGACAAAACTACAAACAATTGACAAAACTATACAGTCGACAAAACTATAAACAGTCGACAAAACTATAAACAGTCGATAAAACTATAAACAGTCGACAAAACTATAAACAGTCGACAAAGCTACAAACAGTCGACACAGCTGTAAACAGTCGACGAAGGTGTGAACAGTCGACAAAGCTGTGAACAGTCGACAAAGCTGTAAACAGTCGACAAAACTACAATCAGTCGACAAAGCTACAAACAGTCGACAAAGCTACGGTCGACAAAACTGTCAACAGTCGACAAAACTATAAACAGTTGACACAGCTGTAAACAGTCAACAAAACTGTGAATAGTCGACAAAGTTGTAAACAGCCGACAAAACTATGAACAGTCGACAAAGCTGTAAACAGCCGACAAAGCTACAAACAGTCGACAAAGCTACAAACAGTCAACAAAGCTATAAACAGTCGACAAAGCTGTAAACAGTTGACAAAACTATGAACAGTCGACAAAGCTGTAAACAGCCGACAAAGCTATCTCACAGCGGTAAGAGAGCCAGTGACTGAGCATTTCGTGGCGATTGAATGCTAGACATTGTTCACTTCTTTCCTTCTGTTTCTGATTGTTTGATACCATTTCTTTTTTTTTTTCTGTTTCAGCGAGAACATGTCTGCCTCTGACCGCTCCGCGTCACGGTCAGCTGACCTGTAGCCATGGTTACGTGGAAGGGTCAGTCTGCAATGCCACATGTAGCGATGGTTACCAGCTTCAGGGTCAGAGCAGCTTGACCTGCCAGGCTTCGCAACAATGGAGTCACAGTCTGCCGTCCTGCCAGGGTGAGTGGAGGTTGTTGATACAGTGTCATTATCACTGCTGTCATCATCTTCTCGTTTCCTTCTTCTTCTACATCTTCTTCTTCACAGTGTTCTTCATTTTCCACCCTCTCCTTTTCCTTCCTTTCTTTCTTCTACTTCTCGTCCTAAATTCTTTCTCTCTTTGTTTTTTGATTCCTTTCTTTCTTTCTTTCTTCTTTCTTCCTCCTTTATTCTTTTTTTCTTTTTTCTTTCTCTCCCTTCCTTCTTTACTTCCTTCCTTCCTTCCTTTCTTTCTTTTTCTTTCTTTCTTTCTTTTTTTTCCCTTCCTTCCTTCCTTCCTTCCTTTCTTTCTTTCTTTCATGCTTGCTTCGTTCGTTTGCTTTTCAGTGTCAGTTTCACAGCCATAAACGTTACATCATATCTACTTGTCCAAGAGACTATAGCGGACACGGTTAACAACTACATGAGTAAATATGCAAATAAATAATAATAAAAAAAAACTACTTCGAATGATTCACCCATTTGCTGTGAAAAGTTTATTTTAAGGAACTGCACTGTAATTGTATGGATGATTGCAAGGAGGAAGAGGAGGAGCAGCAGACAAAAGAAGAGAAGGAGGAGAAGGAATAGGAGAGAGTGAGAGAGAAGGGTTCCTGTTAGACGCTCCATAAAGTCTTACAGCAGATGGTGAACATTAGACAAATCTGCAGGAATTTCTGGGCTAAGTTCCATATCAAGAACAAGACAGTAATACCCAGTCTGGAAACTGATCTTGACCGATAAGTATTCTGCGAGATTCTCAGTAATCTTCAATAGCCATTCTTAGAATAATCACCCGAGTCTTGTGTCGGAAATTTCTTGCGGTATTGCATTTTGTGTGTGTGTCTGTACCAGGCAGACATTAAACCGAGAAGGAGGAGAAGGAGGAGGAGGAGGAGGAGGACTAGGAGGAGGAGGAGGAGGAGGAGGAGGAGGAGGAAAGGAGTAGGAGGAGGAAAAGGAGGAGGAGGAGGAGGAAGGAGGAGGAGGAAGAAGAGGAGAAGGAGGCAAAGGAGAGGAAGATGAGGAAACGCCCCAACCATGAAATGTGCATCACATGATGTTCAGCATCGTTTTTAACCGGAACAGTTTTGCATGCATCGGAAAGCGAAACCGGGCGGGAATCATGCATTGGATTAGGGGGAGAGGGGTTGGAAAAAAGGAAAGAAGAACGTTATGTTACGGATGGTGTGCGGTGGGTGTTTTGCTGTCTGACTCTCACCTGAAGAAGTTCGGATGCGCGTACGACTTTTCCCTACACACACCCACACCACACGAACATAGACATCCAGGCAACAAGTAAGTTTCTCTTTTTTTTATTTTTTTTGCTGCCTAAACCATCAAATCATAACAAATACATATTACACAACAAGCATAAACAGGTACATCATGAAGTTCTCGCCACCACCAAAGGGCGCACAACGACTATAGATACTATATGTCACATGAAACCACACATGGCACCCCGAGCAGTGTCACCACAGACTACGCACTTGGCCGCATCTGGCCCTAGTCACACAGTCCTCACACAGTTCAGAAGTCACTCACGGAAGCAGTACGTGGAGTCCTTCCAGGGACTCCCACACAACAGAAGAACACACGCCGACTCGATGGAAGACGAAGCCACTCACGGAAACAGTCCGCGGAGTCATTTCCAGGGACTCCCACACAACCCGAAGAAACACAAGTCGTCGTTCCGACGAAGTCTGAAGCCCTTTCACACACCAGCTCGTTGCTGACCACACGGACAGCCTCTCCACACCCCCACAGGGCGGAGACAGCTGCTGGGCTCGTGCTGCACCCCACACCCGGTTGGCAGTACACACATGATGTCTACTGACCACTGGGTCAGCCTCTCTACATTCCACACGGGGTAGAGACAGCGGCTGGGCCGGGCTGCACCCACACACCCGGATGGCAGCCAGTTCTAGGTCGGACATGGGGGCTTCACCGACACCTGGTGAACTGATAGCTACGTTGAATATATGGCCTACTTCCAACATATTTATCATTCTTGTTTGTGATTAACAGTCACTCTTCCCACAATACATTTCACTGGAACCCGGAGGAAATATCCATAATAAGATTTACAAAGTTTCAATACAGTGGGTCCATTACAATAGAAAAATGTCTTTGATTAACGCCATGATTGTTTACATTGAAGGAAAGGATTTCCACATAGAACCGTTTTTCAAAGTACCAAGAATGCAATTATTACATATAAAGGGACGATTCCCTTTTGTCCCATTTTATCAAGAAAAAAAACGCTTTTATCTTTTCACATCATCACTAGACGTGTCCAATTACATTTAAAGGAACGATTTACGTTCGTCCCTTTTTTGTCAAGAAGAAAATGTTCATCATTATCACTAGACGTATCCACAACAAGAATCAGAATAATTTTTTCAACACGTTATGCACAATAATTTCCATTGCTCATTTCCAGAGCTCACCAACACTTGCATCATTATAATACTTTAGGGAAAAGATAAGCAACCCTCTTTCCAATAATACGTTTCCCCGTAATAATAAAACAAGATTACGTTTCCCCGAATCACAAGATATATCAAGGGAACAATTAAATATTTTTAGGCCTTTACTAAAAAAAAAAAAATGAAAAGCTCCCAACCACCTGTAGGAAAAAAAAACAACTTCATCAGTAGTAACCCTGACTTCCATTTAAGTATTAAAACGTACCTGACTGCCATCGAAAACATGCCTCCAGTCCCCCTTCGGCTCTCTGAAAGTGTTGCTCGGCCGGTGCCTCTTCGGAGACTGAAAGGAAATCCTCGCTCACCCCGACTTAGCACAAAAAGCAGGTGAGTAGCTGTCAAGTAAACAGGTCAACCAGTTTTATAGGTTTACCTGTTACGGTTAAACGTGTCCCCAGAATTTGGGACCGGACGAAATATGGTCCGTGACAAGTAAAAAAAAAAAAAAAAAAAAAAAAAAAAAAAAGAAAAAGAAACTTTGATTGGGACTGACAAAAACGTATGTCAGTTTCTGAACAAAGCTTTGATGAATGTAAGACAAAGAAACCATGATACTGGCTTTCCATGGAGTACAACAGATGAGCAGGAAGCAAGCATGTTAGAAAATAGCGCTCCCACAGGGTCTGACCACCAACACTGCCTGCTGGCTCTTTCTTTCTCATTGTTGCCTCCTCCTTTCCCGTTCATTCTGCTTGTGAGTGTAGCCATTCACACGCGGGTTGATCATGTTTCTCTGCTTTGTGGATGCACCCAGTCAAAACAATAGGCATCAACGAAATGACTATGGTGTGTGTGTGTGTGTGGTGTGTGTGTGTGTGTGTGTGTGTGTGTGTGTGTGTGTGTGTGTGTGTCCACCTCTGCTCTATTTTTCTATATATCGTGTTCTAACTGGAATGAAACAAGACTTGAGCGCCCAGGACATCGCTCTGGTTCTCATTCATCCTGGGCTTGTTCCTCTATTGTCCTGGCAGTAGTGGAATGCCCAGAGTTACCTCTCGTGCCCAACGGTTACGTGGACTGTTACACGGGTCAGACGTTCGGTTCCGTGTGTCTGCTGTCCTGTGACCAGGGTTTCTCTCCCCAGTCCCCTGCCATCACTCAGTGCACACAGGAGGGTACCTGGACCCCCATCGGTGTCTGTCAAGGTAAGCCAGGGGTACGGTCTGTATATGGATATTTTGTCAAGGTAAAGCCAGATGTACGTTCTGTGTATGGATATTTAGTCAAGATAAACCAGGTGTACGTTCTGTGTATGGATATTTTGTCAAGATAAACCAGGTGTACATTCTGTGTATGGATATTTTGTCAAGATAAACCAGGTGTACGTTCTGTGTATGGATATTATGTCAAGATAAACCAGGTGTACGTTCTGTGTATATGGATATTTAGTCAAGATAAACCAGGTGTACGTTCTGTGTATGGATATTATGTCAAGATAAACCAGGTGTACGTTCTGTGTATGGATATTATGTCAAAGTAAACCCCAGGTGTACATTCTGTGTATGGATATTATGTCAGTGTAAACCCAGGTGTACATTCTGTGTATGGATATTATGTCAAGGGAAAACAGGTGTACAGTCTGCGTATGGGTACTTTGTCAAGATAAATCAGGTGTACATTCTGTGTATGGATATTATGTCAAAGTAAACCCCAGGTGTACATTCTGTGTATGGATATTATGTCAAAGTAAACCCCAGGTGTACAGTCTGTATGGATATTTTGTCAAGGTAAGCCAGGTGTACAGTCTGTATATCAGCATTTTCTCAAGGTAAACCAGGTGTATATTCTGTGTGTCGATTTTTTGTTAAGGTAACCCAGGTGTACATTCTGTGTATGGATATTTTGTCAAGGTAAACCAGGTGTGTGTATGGATATTTTGTCAAGGTAAATCAGGTGTACATTCCGTGTATGAACATTTTGTCACGGTAAACCAGGTGTACATTCTGGGTATGGATTTTTCATCTTCATAATGACTCAGTCCATAAATCATTATTTGCAAATTAAAGATTTTTTTAACGTCTTCAAACTGCCTTGCTGGTTATCGTGGATGTGTATTTAGGGAAACTCTTAAGGTGAGACTGACATGTATTTTGATTGTGTTCCCATATTAGTAAAATGACAGTTA
>JADBJO010030609.1:12500-17697 GCA_016801955.1 Conus betulinus | reverse complement strand
TATCATCATCATCTCTGTTCTTCTTCTTCTTCTTCTTCTTCTTTCTTCTTCGACTTTCCCTCTTCTTCTTTTTTTTTCGTCCGTCTTTACGACTAATACTAGTACTACTTCCTCTTTTCTTTTTCTTCTACACTCTTCTTCTTCTTCTTCTGCTACTATATCTACTACTACTACTACTATACTATACTACTAATACTACTAACTAATACTTCTGATTTTCTTCGTCTTCTTTTTCTTTTTTCTTATTCTTTCTGCTACTTCCTCCTCCTCCCCTCTATTCTCTCTTCTTCTTCGTCTTCTTCTTCTACTACTACTACTACTTCCTCCTCCTCTTCTTCTCTTCTTCTTCTTTTCTTTCCTCTTCTTCTTCTTCTTCTTCTTCTTCCTCTTCGTTCTTCTTATACTACTGAGCAGGACCAACATTCGGAAGAGTAGGCCAGTTTGGCCGTTGGTATGGATGACACACGTTACACATAGCATGCACCCTGAGTGAGAAATGGAAAGAATGAAGGAAGTAAGGAAAATGAGTGATCGATATTGAACGATACTGACTGGATGACACGGGAAACGACTGAATGAAGCGCCAGCTGGCAGCTCTTCAGTCGGCACTACCAAGGTAGGCAGCCCGTTGTGTAAATGAGTGTTACATGTTTATAGTTGATTATTGTAAAGCGCTGTGAGCTCTAGTGATTAGCCACATTACCCCATTTTCTCACATATGACATACATTCATATAGAGGAATTTGGATTTCAATTAAACATCTTCTCGGTTCATGAAATCAATGGACAGGGGAATAAAACTTTGTTTAAATCTGACACTTCTGCATTTAACCGATCGATATCTTCGTCCTGACTGAAGAAGGTCATACTGATTTGCAAGGACGTGGGTCTGGTCACACGTAATCTTCTTCGCTTTACAACTAACACGGCACCTATATAGCTCACTCAGACTTTTTTGTCTCTCACCAACGATTTTTCCTCCCACGTTCACCACTTTCTCAAGCACATTTCTGCTCTTCACAGTCAACCACACCATACCAACACATAAATGAGAAAAGTTAGAACAGATTCCAAGAAGCATGAATAAAAAAATGTCCGAAGAATGTCAGTATTTCACATGAAATGATCGCAGCTTGCGAAGACAATATAATCTGGTTTGACATTTTTTTGTGGACATACTCAACATGGGATTTAAAAATTCAGCTTATTATCTATAAAAGTTCCTAAATATTTGTATGATTCAACACGTTCTACTTCAGCACCTTTGATAAAAAGTGGTGGTACAGCTTTTGGATTCTTTCTAAAATCAATCAACATTTCTTTCGTTTTTGTTACATTCAGATCAAGATAGTTATGATCGCACCCAGTCAACAAATCTTTGAACCTCCTTGAAGTAAACAGAATCAGAGTTGGAAAGATCTACAAGTGCTGAGTCATCTGAATATTTAATGTACAAAGTTGAATCACTTCCTGAACAATCATTTGTGTACAGAGTAAAAAGCACTGGTGATAAAACAGTACCCTGGGGTGCGCCAGTTGAAATGACTCTGGAAGACGAAAACAACACTTTGATATCGAACAGACTGTGTCCTCTGTGTAAGAAAATCAATTATCCAAAGAATGAGCTGGTTACCCACATTTATGTTAATGAGTTTCTTTGCCCATCAGATGTGGTTGTATGGTGTGTGAATGCTGATGAGAAATCAATAAAGAGAATGCGTACAAAGGAGGCAGGTTTTTTCGAGGTGTGAAAAAAGCATGATGGAGAAGTGTGAGTGTGGCATCATCTGTTGATCTGTTTGATGTTGTTGGTATGCGAACTGAAAACGGGTCTTGGTACTGTGTGTAGTATCTTTTAAAACATAACTGAGGACAATTCTTTCAAGACATTTCATTGCAACAGATGTGAGGGCAACTGGTCGGTAATCATTTAAACAGCTTGGGTTGCGTTTTTTGGGGGAACAGGACATACAGTGGCATTTTTCCATAAAACAGGAATTATACATTCTCTAAGTGACCAGGTAAACAACGACTGTAAACATAGGAGAGCTGAGAAGCACACACCTTCAACAATTTTCCACAGATATTATCAGGGCCCATTGCCTTTCTCACATTTAAACGTTTGAAAAAACAACTGAACATCATTTTCCTCAATCACAACAGAATCACTTCCATCAACATCGTTTTTAACATTGCTTTGGAGTTCTTCTTCTTCACTTCCTTAATTCTTTACTAAAATCTTTATCATCAAAATCTACAGTAAAAATCGTTCAGCTTTTCTGCAAATTGCTCTGTTCTTTTGCTGTTTTTTTTTTACTAATAATATTTTGGTTTGAACATTTACCTGAACCTGATAAAACCTTTATTCCTTTCCATGCATCTCGCATATTTCCATTCTGGAACATGTTTTTTCAACTTTTCTCTTGTAAGCTCTCTTTGATTCTTCAATCTCCGTTTGCAGTTTCTTTTGTACAACCTTACGATCGCTTTATTGCCTGATTGAAAAAGCTCTTTTTTTCTCATTTAGAGTTATTTTCAGAGATTTTGTAACCACCAAGGTTTGTTGTTGGGAAATATTTTGATAGTTTTAGTAGGTACAATCATGTGTTCACAGAAAGAAATGTAGCTGGAAATAACATCGGGTGGCTTCGTTAATGTCAAAACTAGAATTCAAAAACAAATTCCAATCTGTACATTCAAAACAAGCCTGTAATTCATCAACACTTTCTTGTGTCCAAACACTGCACTTGCTTTTTTAGTGATAGGTTGTGTTTTCACTTTTGGTCTGTAAGCTGGCAAGAGATGAATGGCATTGTGATCAGACTGACCAACAGGGGGGAGCTGAACACACTTGTATGCAGATGGTATATTACAGTAGCATAAATCAAGTATTTTATCCTTCTCTTGTAAAAAACATGACACATACTGTTTAAAAGAAGGGCAGGCTTGAATTGAGGTCACAGTCATTAAAAAATCTCCGAGGATAAAAAACGCACGGTGCGTCGGGGTGACATGGCCTGCCAGGAGCGTGAACAGAGTCCGTGATTTCTGCAGCTGCACGTACAGTATTTGCGGATGGTGGCACGTAAACAACAGTCATGAAGAGCTGTCCGAACTCACGTGGCAGGTATTTCGGTCGCAGTGACACTGCTAAAAGTTCCACGTCACGCGTACACACTTGACGACGCACTTTAACGTTCTCACTGTACACCACCACTTCTCGCTCACGTACATACACACCCCTCCCCCCCCTTGATTTCTCTGTCACGCGCTTGTCTCTGTCCATTCTCAGTGGCACACCAAATCCGTCCAAAGCTAAAATGTCGTCTGCTATTTCTTCGCTCAGCCAGGTTTCAGAAAAAACACAGCACATTCGCATTTCTAAATTCGTTTTAAAAATGACGTACGCTTGCTTGCAGTCATCAAATTATTGTTTTGTGAAACTGGTCTGATCGATCGGACGTTGCTTAAAACGATTGACGGGGGGGGGGTGTAAGTACCGTTATTCTTCAGTCTGTTTCTCACCCCCCCACCTGTTTCTCACCCCCCCCCCCCCCCCCCCCCCCCCCTCTCTGTCCTCTCTTCCGCTTGCTTGATTTGCTGTCTTTCTGGTTGTCTTTACTTGATTGTTTCTTGAAACTTGCTGATAAAATGTCTGGTGGAAATAAATGAAAATGGATGAGCGCTGGTGTCTGCTAAGTGTCTGAATTTTAAAAAGTGTTTCACGGGTATAAAACATACCTGCATTGTTTACATGTCCGCCATGTTGGAAATGCGAAACTGCACTGTCACACAAATTCAACAGAAAAGATATCACAGTCATTAAAGCACACAAACTTGCTGGGTTTACACTTTTCATCTTGAACACTTTATATAAATCATCGTGCACAGTTCCAAATCCAAACACAAAGTACAGAACAAACAAGGAAGCTTCCCTAAAGAAAAAAAAACTTGGATTCTCCCTGCCTCGCATAGTTTTTTCATGTATTGTCTTCCACTGATTTTTTAATAATCTGTTAATCACTTGATCAAGTGATCATATCTTTAAGCATATGCTTTCGGTATATTCATACCTTTCCCCTCCTCTCTCTCTCTCTCTCTCTCTCTCTCTCTCTCTCTGTTTTTCTGTCTGTCTTTCTCTCTGTCTCTCTTTCTGTGTGTGTGTGTGTGTGTGTGTGTGTGTGTGTGTGTGTGTGTCTGTGTCTGTGTGTGTATTTGTGTGTGTGTTTGTCTCTTTGTCTCTGTGTCTGCCTGCCTGTTTGTCTCTGTGTGTGTGTGTGTGTGTGTGTGTGTGTGTGTGTGTGTGTGTGTGTGTTTTCTGTCTCTGTCTGTCTGTCTGTCTGTCTCTCTCTCTCTCTCTCTCTCTCTCTCTCTCTCTCTAAGAACAAATGTCAAAGTTAGTGTCAAAGTCTCTCTCTTTCTCCCCCTCTCTCTCTCTCCCTCCCTCCCCCCCCCCCTCTCTCTCTCTCTCTCTCTCTCTGTCTCTGTCTCTCACATCTACATTGGCTGCTCATCTTGACAGCCGACGGAAAGAAGTATTCTTGTTCCAAGTCTGATCCTCAGAGGAGAACGAGAGGAGAAGTAGAGGAGGGGGAGGGGGGGGGGGGGAGGGGGTTCATCTAAAGTTGTTATAGCGTGGAAGCGAAGTTTGCTCTCACAAAGGACGGAGAAAGTGTACTTTACCGTGGACATCCATCATTGATGTCAGTGATGTCGATGACTTTGATGGTGATGGAAAAGTAACGGCAATACATATGAGGATGACAGCGATGACGATGAATGATGATGATAATGTTGACACACACAACGATAACGATGCTGCTGCTGCTGCTGCAACTGAAGGTGAAGATGATGAGGATAGTGACGACGACACGACGACGACGAGACGAGGAGGAGGAGGAGGACGACGACGACGACGACGACGAAACGAAAAAGAAGAAGAGAAGAAGAAGGAGGAGGAGGAGGAGGAGGAGGAGGAGATGGAAAAAGAAGAAGAAAAAAGGGAGAAGGGGGAGGAGGGTAGGGAGGAGAAGGAGGAGGAAAAAAAAAACAAGAACAAGATGAAAAGAACGAGAACTAGAACAAGAAGAAACAGGAAAAGATGATGATGACGACGACGATGATGATGATGACAATGACCGCGACGATGACGACGATGATGACGATGGCGATGATGATGATGATGATGATGATGATG
>JADBJO010030609.1:7500-10000 GCA_016801955.1 Conus betulinus | reverse complement strand
TCTCTCTCTCTCTCTCTCTCTCTCTCTCTCTCTCTCTCTCTACTCTCTCTCTCTCTCTCTTCTCGCCTCTATTTGTTTGACAGAGCGGGAGCGGGCACTAATGGTTTGTGACACGAATCTAAACAAGACCCCACCACCCCACACCCCTCACACCCACCTCCCCACCTCCCCACCTCCAACCCTACCTCCTTCTCCTCGTCCTCCTCCCTCCGACCTCCCTCCTCCTCCCTCTCTCCATGTATATATATATACACCTCCGTTTAGTTGCAGCAAAGGTCAAGTAGTAATAACAAAGTTTGAACAGATGAAAAATCGCCCTGGTTCAGCGAAAAAGAAAATATCTGTTTTGATGTGAAAAAGATGATTTTTATCCTGGAATTTGGGGTCAGTAAATTTAGTTCAATGCCATATGCCAGCATAAATATCAGAATGATGCATGGCTTGTGGGAGTCCTTATGTTTCTGCGCCATTAATTGGTAGGGCACTAGGATTTTGGAGTGAAAAGTCTAGCAGACGACTGGAAAATGAAGGGTCTTATGGATCGTGCTTACATAGAAAAAGAAAACGGACATGAAATGTGCCTTGCCAAGACTCCTGCGAGAGAACAACTTGTCCCGAAAAGCTTTTCCTGTGAGGAGGTCAAACTCAAACTGTTCCTAGATTTGCCTCAGAGTCAGCTATGGTATGGGCCAAGGGCTGGACTGGGTGTGATGAATATGGTTTGGTACTGGCTGATCTGAAAAAGCCAGGAGCAGCGTTGAGTGCAAAAGAGAAACGCACAGCGTTTTGGACCTAAACTGTAACCGTGGACTGTGACTTTTCCTTCTCACCACTTTCAGTGTCATCAAGGAGGAGTCACTGCGTGCGGACTAGTCCATATACGCAACATCACATCGAGACTACCCTGCGCAAGACTTACAGCTGATGGAGAAATGATGAAGATGAAAGGATTTGATGAAGGCGAGGGTTGAATGGAATCGACATAGCAGATGCCTGGACAGACCTTGAGTACCTATGATTATCTTCTCCACTGTTATCTTCTTATGTGAGTGTTCGCGCGCGCGCGCGCGCGCGCGCGTGTGTGTGTGTGTGTGTGTGTGTGTGTGTGTGTGTGATTCTTTGTGAGTAAGGAATGCTCAGCCAATAACCGACTCAGACCAAAGACAGTGGCCTGCTTAGCTCAAATTCACACT
Organism: Conus betulinus; assembly: GCA_016801955.1. Classification (NCBI taxonomy): domain Eukaryota; kingdom Metazoa; phylum Mollusca; class Gastropoda; order Neogastropoda; family Conidae; genus Conus; species Conus betulinus. Next base: position 8,807 of record JADBJO010030609.1, on the reverse strand, counting down.
CATGTTCCTGATATGAGGCGGTGTCTTACATACGACTAAATTATTCACGTCTTTTCGCGTCTCGAGCGAATCCAAGCATTTTCATTACTCCCCGATGCGCTTACATCTGAATCAGTTTGTCCTAAAATTCATGAGATGAATTAAAAAGGCACAAAAGTTAACATAACAGACTATAAAGAAAACGGAGGCATAACAGCCTTATCTACGTTTTCTTTAGTTTTGGATGATTGTGGAAAATGGTTGGTACGGATACGAGCATAAAGACATTTTACACATCAGTAACTTCACATGGCAATCTATAGTTACTTCATGATTTAGACATTCTTACACATACATTTTAATAAGTTCTCACGCGGGTCTACTACAGTGACGATATCATTTAGAAATTCTTACATTTTAGTAAGTCCACATGAAAATGCCAAATGAAAATTACTACACATGCAGATGGGCCAGAGTTTAAAAGGCGGGCCCCTTGAACGGTAGGCCTGAGTTCAAACTCCTCGCGGGATCTGATTTTTTAATCAATATTTTTTTTGTATAGCAAATCATTTTCCAGGCACACGTACATTAGAAACCAATTACATATAAGCAATAATGAATATTTTTTTAATGAACATTTTTAATGAACACATTAGAAAAAAAAAATTACATACATAGCAGTAATGAATATTTTTTGTAATAACAAATCATTTTTCAGGCTCACATACATTAGAAACCGATTACATATATAGCAGTTGAATACAAAACAACAACAAAAAGAAGCCAGCGAACAATCAAACATCCATACACACAAAACAAAAGCGGGGACCAGGGATGGGGGTGGGGGGATGAGGGCAAGGTACGGGTAGGGGGGGGGGTGGGGGTCCACTAACAATCTCATGCAGGACATGAATTATACACATACAAATTTTCAACCATTTTCAGAAAACACACAGTTGGAGTAGATCTTGATGAATGTACTAGATCAAAGATGAAATGCATACGTTCTGATGTGCATAACATCTTGCACACACGTAAAAATCCCATCACCAACTTTCGGAAGAGAAGGCCAGTTTGGCCGTTGGTATGGATGACACGTTACACATAGCATGCACCCTGCGTGAGAAATGGTAAGAATGAAGGACGTAAGGAAAATTGAATGAACGATACTGAACTATATGGACTTGATGACACGGGAAAACGGCTGAATGAAGCGCCAGCTGGCAGCTCTTCAGTCGGCACTTCCCAGGTAGGCAGCCGTTGTGTGTAAAAAGAATGTCGATTGTAAAGCTTAGAGCTTAGTGCTTGGTCTCTAGCCAAGGATAGGC
>JADBJO010030609.1:0-2500 GCA_016801955.1 Conus betulinus | reverse complement strand
GTACTATTAGTTGTTAAATAATAGTAGTGGTGGTAGCATCACCAATGCCATCGACCACCACCTCTCCCCACCCCTCACCACCACCATCAGCTGTAGTTAATTGTAGTAGCAGCATTAGGGGCAGCAGGAGCCAGCAGTAGTGCAAAATGATATTGCGACAGTCCAGCCGACCGCAAAGGGCTGTATCAGGGTTGCAGCAGCAGCAGCAGTAGTAGTTGTAGTAACAATAATAATAGTAGTAGCAGCAGCAGCAATAGTAGTAATAATAGTAGTAGTAGTAGTAGTAGCAGCAGCAGCAGCAAGGAATAGTAGTAGTAATAGTCGTAGCAGTAGCAGTAGCAGCAACAGTAGGAGTAGTATGGTAGCAGTAGCATTAGAAGTGGTAACAGCACAAGTAGTAGTAGTAGTAGTAGTAGTAGTAGTAGTAGTAGTAGTAGTAGTAGTAGTAGTAGTAGTAGTAGTAGTAGTAGCAGCAGCAGTAGTAGTAGTAGGTAGTAGAAGTAGTAGTAGTAGAGGTAGTCGTAGAAGAAAAAGAAAAAAAGAAGAAGAAGAAGAAGAAGAAAACATACATCCGAAGGTGAGAGTGGGGTCCCGAGAAATAACCGAATCAACCAGCTGGGAGCAATCCTGCGCCACCCTTGGAATCCTGCGCTGTGTTCACAGAGGGTGCAGGCACACGCAAAGCATTCCATTAAGGCGTCAAGGGACACAATTGCTCCCTGGCAGACGCCATTGTGTAATGGCCCCGGGATGGGACACGACAGAACCTCCACGGGAGCGTCCCCATGGGTGTGCCAGCCCGTATTTCATGACAGCAAAGGGCCATCGACGAAAGGACGTCACAGTCAAAACAAACTGTCGTGGGCATCAAGCAACTGCTAGTAGTAGTAGTAGTAGTAGTAGTAGTAGTAGTAGTAGTAGTAGTAGTAGTAAGTAGTAGTAGAAGTAGCAATAGTAGCTGCGGCAACAGCAGAAGTAGTAGTTGTGGTAGTAGTGGTTGTTGTAGTAGTAGTAGTAGTAGTAATACTAGTAGCAGTAGTTGTTGTTGTCGTACCAATAGTAGTAGCAGCAACAGCAGTAGTTGCTAGCAGTAGTAAAAGTGAAAATATAGTCGCAGAAGCACTAGCAGCAGTATCAGTAGAAGTAGAAGTAGCAGCAGTAGTAGCAGTAACAGAAGCAGTAAATGTGGAAATGTGGTAGCTGCAACAGCAGCAACAGTAGTAATACTAGTGGTGGGTGGTGGTGGTGGTAATACTCTCCCTTTTTCTTCGTTATCATCTCCCACACCATTTCATCTTTTGAGCTCAACTTTGTAGTTGATGATATGATCTCGGGATAATCCCCAACAGTGAAAAATATATGGGCATCCTTGCTTTAGGTAAGCTGGTACCAGCGCAGTTCTATTGCTCCCAGAGCTCAGATTGAGGAGGAGGAGGAGGATAATGATGATGACAATGATGATGATGACGATTAAAATTCTTGTTGTTGCTGCTATTGTTGTTGTTGTTGTTGCTCTTTTTCTGTCTTCTTGTTCTTCTTCTTCTTCTTCTTCTCCACCTCCACCTCCACTCCTCCTCCTTCTCCTCCGCCTCCTGCCTTCTTCTCATCCTCCTCCTCCTATTTCTTCTTCTCCTGTTCTTTTTCTTCTTCTCCTCCTCCTCCTCCTCCTCTCCTCCTCCTTCTTCTTCTCCTTCCCCCCCTCCTTTCCTTTTTCTCTTCTCTTCTTCTTCTTCTTCTTCTCTGTCTTCTTTCTTTCTCCTCAGATATTATTATATTATTATTATTATTATATTATAATATTATTAGTATTCTTATTATTATTATTATTATATTATATTATGTTGTTGTTGTTGTTGTTGTTGTTTGTCGTTGTTGTTATTATTCTTACAGCAATCTCTTTGAACGCATTTCGCTTACTTCTTTCCAAACCATTGAACGAACTGGAAAATCTCGGAATATCTCGGCCATACCCAGCGAAAAAGTTTACTCACGAAACGAAAATGGCAATTAGCCACTGCACCAGATCACCAGCTCGTGAATTAGACATTAGAACTCGGTTCGTGATCTTAACACGTTCGTGAGAACGGCAGAGAGAGCGCATCCACTTGTGCAAGGAGGGTAGGGACCACGGATATGGCACACGCCGCAATAGGATTTTGCCCCACCAAAGCACTAAAAAGATCCGTGGAAGCGCTTTGAGCCTTGCGTAAATAGTCTGCATTTGATAGTAAACTGATAATTGATCAAAAAAAAACACACACACGCACGCACACACACACACACACACAACACACACACACACACACGCACGCACGCACGCACCCGCACGCAACGCACGCACACACACACACTCATCTGTATTCAAAGCATTTCATTTGATTTTTTCTTTCCTATGCTTGTCTTAGTGACCGTTCCCACGATCATGCACTACGATCTTTAGGCTTACGTTCTAACTTTCTTTTCTAAGGACAAGTTAGTAGAGTGATTTATCCTGTCTCAG
>JADBJO010030608.1:12500-17698 GCA_016801955.1 Conus betulinus | reverse complement strand
GGGTGTGTGTGTGTGTGTGCGTGTGGTGTGTGTTGTGTGTGTTGCGTGGTGGTCGGGTGTCGTGTGTCTGTGTCTGTCTGTGCGTGGAGGTCCATGTCCATGTGTCCGTAACCACACCAGTGTGACACGACATGACAAAAAGACAAAAGAGGTGGGTGGTGTTGTGTGTGTGTGTGCGCTCGCCGCGCGCGCTGCTGCGGGCGCGCGCGCGCGTGTGGTGTGTGGGTGTGTGGTGTGTGCCGCCCGCCCCCGCGCGCGTTGTCTGGTCTCTGTCCCCTGACGCGACGAACCTACGACCCGCGGCGGCCGTTGTGTTTTTGCCCCCCTTTCAGTCTTGCCATAACACACGTGCCCCATTAGACTCCTGTCTTTTTGGTTCTTACTTTCGGTGTGTCGTCACAAACGGGTGTGTACGCCCCCCATGAGCCTAGTGCAAACAATACTCCTCTCCTCCCAGCAAATGACCCAAGTCCCGCCAACCCTCCCCCCATCCCCTTTCTGTCAGTCCAATTAGAAAACTTCCCTCGGACGAGAATATGACATGCTTGTATGACTTTTTTTTTTTCCATTTGCCTTTATCATTTTGTTAATACAAGTTAATGATAATACTGATTGTCTGAGTTTATTAATAAAACTGTTTAACATTCTCATGAGATTTTTTGTTTATAATTGAGAAACATTCTGACAGATCTAAAGGAATATTTATAGATGGTGCATCGTTTAGATTCTGAGCTGCCTTTTTGCAGCTTGGTCTACCTGTTCATTTGCTGATATTCCACAATGAGAAGGCACCCACAAAAAAGTGACAGTGATGCCTTTCATAGAAAGTAGGTGTATTACATGATTTATTTCCATTATCATATCAAGTCGTATGCAAGAGTTGGGTGATTTGATAGCATTTATTGCTGCTTTAGAGTCAGCACACATACTAGGACTTGGCTGTTATTTATAGGAAAATTTAAAATGAAATCCAATGATTAAGTATAGCAAGTACTTCAGCGCTGAATATCGAAACTTTTTACCAAGAAAAAAATAACTTTTTTTTACTTTTAAGCACGGAATTATGAATGCTGCTCCTGTGCTTTCGTTTCGTCTAATATGGAGCCATCTGTGAATATCTTTAAATGAGTACTGTATTCATTTTCTAAATGAGTGCATACAGACGCTCTCAGAATATTCAGAGAATCTTTTTTAGTTAAATGTATATAATCTATGTCAAAGATAGCTTTTGACTGTTTCCCATTTTGGATGGACGAAAACGTTGGTTTTTGACAATGTTACCTTCATCTATTTTCGCATCCCTCAGAAGATCAGAAGAAAAGGAATAAATAGATTTTATGGATTGAATATGTTGTGCACGTTTTTCCAAAGTCCCTCTCCGATTGTAGACATACTTCTTTGGAGCAGGCATTTTTTTGAGAACAACTTTTCAGTATAAATTTTGAGGTAGGAAGCTTTACGAAATTCTGAGAGAATGTGTGTGTGTGTTGTGTGTGTGTGTGTGTGTGTGTGTGGTTTTTGGAGAGAGAGAGAGTGTGTGGTGTGTGTGTGTGTGTGTGTGTGTGTGTGTGTGTGTGTGTGTGTGTGTGAGAGAGAGAGAGAGAGAGAGAGAGAGGAGAGAGAGAGAGAGAGAGAGAGAGAGAGAGAGAGAGAGAGAGAGTGCGTGTGTGGCTCAAAAAGGTCTCACCGCCTGCGGACTAGTCCACATACACTACAGTACATCCGCTAAGTTTCAAGACCACACTGCACATGATTTCAAGCTGAACGATAAACTAATTCATGGACTTAGATGAGAGAATTTAAGAAGAGAGTGTCTTGGGGCTACGACTCAGCAGACGTCCGACCTACGCATCAGTGCAGCACGCTGGTCAGACTTTGAATACCGGCTTCATATCTGGCTGTGTGTTACTCTGCGTGGACCTTCTCCACGAACGAAAGTCTGGGTCACAGACCTCCTTTAGTGAAGACACTAGGATCGCCCAGGCCCGTGAGGAGTTACGCCAAGCGGGTCAATGTGTTCAAGAAAGGGAAGTGTGTGACGATCTCTTACCTTTGATGATGTGGTCTTCAGGGGCCAGAAGGTTCCAGACGCAGCGATGTCTTGCAGGATAGTCGTTGGGGTAGTTGGTACTGGTGATGACGCCGAAAGGTCTGGTCAAAATTATTCCCCACATTCTGCATGGACATTCCAGAAATGTGAATGACGCACGAATCAGAAACAATGAAAGTTAAAGGATATGAAATTAAAAAAAAAATTACAGAAAATAATGACAGGCCTTACGATAAGAAAAGTTTTACGTCTCTGATCTTACGACTATTCTCTCGTAAAAAAAAAAAAAAAGCTCGAAAAAAAAGAGGGACAGTTTTTTTTTTTTTTTTGACGTTTAGACAATGGACAAGAACAGTCCAACAGTTTCAATTCAGAAGAAAGAGATGCAATGGTTCATTCAAAAAAAAAAAAAAAAAAAAAGAAAAGAAAACCTTGTATGTATCTCAACACTTAAGGGATTTCACAAAATGGCTGTGCCTGTACACACCAAATTCCAGATGTACATTAAATGAATGATAGTGGGAAAACATATGGAGGGAAGATATTGAGATAGAACGTGCGTACTGTTTTAGATTATGTGCCATGGTAAGACAACAGAACGATTGTTCAAAAATGGAATACTTCTGTCCAAAACTGAGATGATATGTTTCAAAATGAAGCGACTGATGGCGGAGAACGGAGCAAAATTTAGAAAGAATGGGGGTAGTAGTTGCCGCAAGGGACATTGACAAACAAAGCACAGGACAAGACACGATGCATTTCGACCTCTTGGGTCTTCTTCAAGCAAAAAAAAAAAAAAATCACATTCAATATTTAGGACAGTACAAACAAAGAACGAAGAGAGACTTATTTCCTTCTGGCGGGCCATTCTCCACATGGACATCAGATAAGTCTAAGATGATGCCCTCGTGACTGGTCAGGTTGCCGCCACAGTCTGCATTGGCACATGACGATTATGAGCTGGACGCTAAATAGCTTTCAACGACAGACTGCGGTGGGAAGGACCTCTAGGAAGAGCTTGGCAGAAGAATGTCTTCAGAGTGGTATATTATGGGATGTGAAAGGAAACGTTGGTTTTAGATTTAAGAAAGATTTCAGCTCTGTCTGTAGACCACTCTCTCGTTTTTAATATCATCGGCACGCAAAGAGCTTTATGTTTATTTCATAGCGATGAAGAACTTATAGGAACAGCAAAATTGTGTGCCGTTTAACGAAGGTGTGCTTACACATCTACAAGGACAAACAAATTACAAATACTCTAAAGAAGAAGAAGAACAAGAACGATAATAATGATAATAATAACAATAACAATAATCATAATAGTAATAAAGATAATAATAATAATGAAAATAATAATGATAATGATCATAATCATCATCATAATGATGATGATGATAATTGTGATGATAATGATGATGATAACAATAATTACAACAACAATAATAATAATGATAATGATAATACAATAATGATGATAATAATAAGGATAATGATGATAATAATAAAAAATAATAATGATAATTATGATGATGATGATAACAAGAACAACAACAACCATTATCATCACCATCATCATCATCACCATCACCATCATCATCATCACAATGCGGTTTTTTTTTTTTTTTTTTTTTTTTTTTGCTGTCGATAACTTTGCGCAACAGAGGCAGTGCACCCACGCCGCTCATTCCGACACCCCGTCCACAGCCACAGCCGGGTCGGCCCCGCCGCAGCCCCGGCCACTCGGTGGTGTTCAGTGGCGCCTGTTCTGATCTAACATACGCAGGACACCACTACTAAGCCCCCTACTGACGACAATAATTGCTTAGTCGCGGAGCCGGCGTGAGTGAGCTCTCCCTCCGGAGGGCGCCACCACGTCCGTCCAACGACAGCCCCCATGGACTCGCCGATACCGGTGACCCCGACGGAACCAAACCAAGGCCACAGACGTGGAGAGGACATCGAAATTGAGGTCACCATGAGAGCAGGGCATGAAGGGCCACAGAATTTGAGACATTTTTTTTTTAATGCTGATCGATGAGAATGAGGATGATTAAAGATGATGCTACGGATTTCCATTTCGGTCTGAGACTACATGACAGGGCTGTACTCTACGCTTCCTTTCATAATATATCCCGGCGTCAACCAGGCCCGAGAGATACAGGCACCTGCAGTGTTGGTCAGGAAATTTGAGCAACACTCTCAGAAAACGCATCCATTAAGTGGATGAAACTCGACTGTGTGGTCCCAGTCTTCCCAATGAGTCCGCAGCAAACTCAACTCTGGGTAGGAGCCGGTCGGGGCAGAAAAAAACCCACATGACTCTGATGGGATTCGAACCCGGGGTAGTCTATGCGATGTTTTTGTAAAGAAATTTCAGTTAGTTTCGTTAAACAGGTGCTAGCTGCCTCTGAGCAATGATCATCAGCAAAGATCATTATGAATGTTTTGGGGAGGACAGGAATCAGTAGAATTTACTGCTCACCTCACACATTTATTTATGTATTCATTTATTTATTTTATTTATTATTTATTTATTTATTTTATTTATTTATTATTATTATTTTTTTTTTTTTTGGGGGGGGGGGGGGGGGGGGGGGGACTCATCAAACAAAACAGGAAGCCAAATCTACTAAAATCAAAGAGAGACAAGAAGCAAACCAAAACAATACTGGTGGACAACGTTCACTTTGCTTCCCTCCCTTTGGTTTGTGAAAAATGAAACAGCATAATTATGTACTTCCCCTTTTGGAAACCAAAATATGGATATCCAAAGAGTGGGAAATGATGTCTGTTTAATTCACAATGGAAAGTTGTTGTTGTTGTTGTTGTTTTTGACAGGTAAATGTTTGAGAAAGTAGATGCTTTTTTTTTCTTGACAAAAAACATTCTTCTTCAAGGATCCCATTCAAGGATCCCATTGATAATCAACAAACAAAGAGCACAAAACCAATACTGTCCGATAGGCTGTTGGTCACTGCTTTCTGTTTCAGTATGTAAATCATGTTCCACACGTGCTGTATGTTTCTGACCGCTTGGAATGTCGCACTTGCACCCTTAATCTCCCACCCCTATCCCTACCTTCCTCCCCTCTTCGTCCCTCCCCCCCCCCCCCCCCCCCCCCCCCCCACACACACACTATCTCCAAACC
>JADBJO010030608.1:0-2500 GCA_016801955.1 Conus betulinus | reverse complement strand
CCACATACTAAAGGTGTTGCTGCAACCAGTTTTTCAGTTCTTCGTGGGTCCAGTCATCTCCCACATACTAAAGGAGTTGCTGCAACCAGTTTTTCAGTTCCATGCAAGGTGGCACAGCAGCACACACCAAAGGAAAGGTCACAGCTCTCCTTTGAGGGACACCGATGTGAGAGTACAGTGTCCAGCGGCGCAGCGAAACTTCCAGCTGTATGGGTGACGGCAGGGTCTTAGCCTCTGTCGCCGTGGAACAGCTCTTGGACATGTGGGGCGATCGGCGATGGAGCGCTGCTCTGAACTGCAATTACCATGGTCTTGGAAAACCATGCTTTCAGGGTCGGGCATGGGAGTGCCACTCCAGGGAGTTGGGCTAAAAGTAGATGGGCCTACTTGGCCGTAGTCTGCAAGGATCGCAGAAGGGATCGTGCAGCACTTTCCTCTGCTCCCTCTTTGAAGGGCGACCTCACGTCGCACCGAATCATCGCCACCTGAGCATGACGAAGGCCGCCTGGTGGCCCTGAAGACAGGCCTTTTGCGGGGGAAAGACGTAAAGGAAACCCACGCCCGTCATCAGCTGACCAACACCACGAAGTGAACCAAAATTTCACGCAGATCCTGAGGCTGAGAGAGCAACAGATGGCAGCCCTCACACTGAACCAGACACACTATTGCCAACGACAACAACTGCCACGAACGATGCCGACTTCAGCCTGCAAGTATCTCTTGTTCTAAAGGGCCTCCGGCCAATAGGATAAAAACTCACCCACTGACGATGATGGCAACAAGTCCGTGTCAACGAAGTACACGCGCTGTTCCATCTGGATAACAGTTGACTGGGCCAATGGATTTTCTTGCCTTTCAAAACTACCGACACCTTCCCAAACTTCAGGGTAATCTTTGAGCATGACCGCAGCCAACCTTCCAAAACTTCAGGGTAACTTTGAGCATGACTGCAGCCAACCTTGCCAAACTTCAGGGTAATCTGTGAGCATGACCGCAGCCATGTCAAGGGTTCAGCGTCAAGCAGTCAGTGTAAAATGGTGAAAGATGGAGTCTGCGCCTCTGGTAGTTCATTCTTCTCTTTATGCAAACGCTGTGCACTACTGTTCACGCGGCACGGCTGGCACCACCAAGTTATTTCTGATCAGGCTGACCCTGGGTGGGGACATCCACCAGTCTTTTGGCTACCAGCATGGCGACGCCGCTTCGTTATGATTCTGTGCCACTGCGCCCACGCTGGGCCACTGGTACTCGCCAGAAGGCTTCAGAACTGGTCAGGGAGCAACTATCCAGCGTACCACACAGGGGTGTGTCGGGTGGGGCATGTCATCTTACCCCTTTTCAGATCCTCACCCTGGCATCGTTGCACTTAGCCCTGTGAATGGTACCGTCATTCTAAGCCTCGTACATGCTTCCCTTGCATTCTATGCCTAACAGCCTGCTTGCCATATTTTCGTATCACTGAGGGTCTGATTCTGCTAGAAAACCGATTGATAGCTCGCTTGTTTGAACTGCATTTAAGTGGTTAATTTACTGTGTGATTAATGGGATAAGTGAATTAACTTTTCTCCTCGGTTTACATTGATTCATCATTATTTAACTCTACTGCAGGACGAACTACTCACATCCCTTGTGCTAGGACCTTAGCAGATACAGAAAGTTGGAGATGCTGTATCTGTGTCAGCTATCGTTATGCCAGCTGGGCACTCGAATTTCAAGGTGTAGAAACACTCCATACTGAGCTGTGTGAAACACCTCCATAGTGAGCTCAGTTGAAACACCTCATAACTGAGCTTGGTGAAACACCTCCATACTGAGCTCAGTGAACACCTCCATACTGAGCGCGGTGAACCCACCCATACGAGCTGGTGAAACACCTCCATAACTGAGCTCAGTGAAAACACCTCCATACTGAGCTCAGTGAAACACCTCCATACTGAGCTGTGTAAACACCTCCCATACTGAGCTTGGTGAAACACCTCCATTACTGAGCTGTGTGCAACACCTCCATACTGAGCTTTGTGAAACCACTCCATACTTGAGCTTGGTGAAACACCCCCCTTACTGAGCGTTGTGAAACACCTCCATACTGAGCTTTGTGAAACACCTCCATACTGAGCGCGGTGAAACACCTCCATACTGAGCGCGGTGAAAATACCTCCATACTGAGCTTGGTGAAACACCTCCATAATGAAGCTCAGGTGAAAACAACTCATACTGAGCTGGGTAAACACCTCCATTACTGAGCTTTGTGAAACACCTCCATCATGAGCTTGGAACACCTCTATACAGGATTGGTGAAAACCTCCTACTGAGCCGGTGAAAACACTTCCCATGACTGAGAATGGTGAAACCTCAATACTGAGCGCGGTGAAACACCTCCATCCTGAGCTTGGTGAAAAAAAAAAAACCACCTCAATATGAGCGCGGTTGAAACAGAACCATACTGAGCTTGGTGGAAACACCTCCATACGAGCTCGGTGAAACACCTCCATACTGAGCC
>JADBJO010030607.1:12500-17698 GCA_016801955.1 Conus betulinus | reverse complement strand
AACCAAGGACAAAGTACCCAAGTATAACTATAGACTTGCAAATCGGGATAAATTTTCAAGTTTATTTTCTACATTCGAAGTTAATGACGCAAACACACAAAGATGTCAATACCTTATATACTTTATTTACAAATGCAGTCCTAGATGCTGCAAATGAATCTACCCCGCGGTGCAAGTCAGTAAGATCTCACAAGCATTCGGTAATATTTGGTGGAATCAAGCTTGTGAAGAAGCAAAGGAGGAAAGGAATGTATTTAAGAGATAAGTCTGTCCCAAATCTTTTAGAGATGAAAAAAGCAAAAAAACAAAGCCAATATGGTTAATGCACAAGCAAAAAGGCAATATTGGTCTAATTTTTGCATAAATGAAATATCAAATCACAAGGACATGCAAAAAGTCTGGGAAAAATTAAAACTATGAAGAATGGAATTAACTTGCCACAGTGTCCTATCAAATTGGACAACTCAGATATACCTACAAATCTAGAAAAAGCTGAAGAATTTGCTGAAATGTTTGCAAATTATAGTAGAAATACTGGACTCTCAGAGAAAGACAGGAGATATAGAGAAAAATCAAGAAAAAAAATAGAACACATAGAGAAAACAAATAATATAAATGAATCGTATATAAATGCTGATATAACATTGTACGAAGTAAAAGAATGTATTTCAAGTCTTAAGAAGAAAACATCCGTTGGTTTAGACGGAATCTCAAATGAAATGCTGGGACACTTGCCAGATAATTTTATAGAATTTCTTCGTTTTCTTCTACAGAAATGCTGGTCTGATGGTAATATCCCTCTCGTCTGGAAGCACTCAATCATTATTCCAATACACAAACAAGGAAAGCCCAGAGCAGATAAAAACAGCTATCGTCCAATCGCCTTAACATCCCACACATGCAAACTAATGGAAAAGATTGTTTTAAATAGACTAGTTCATTACTGCGAAAAATATAAAGTAATACCTGTCAACCAAGCTGGCTTTCGAAAAAGGCAGATCTACAACTGAACATCTCGTTAAATTAACAACCCAAGTAAAGCAGCAGTTCGCAAGGCGAAAAAAAAAATATACTAGCGACATTTTTTGATGTCCGAAAAGCATACGATCAAGTTTGGCACACTCGCCTTCTCTGTAAACTTAAACACATAGGCATAACAGGTAACACGTACAATTACATTGCCAGCTTTCTATCTAATAGGTTTATACAGGTAAAGCTTGGAAATTCATATTCAAACCCCGACAGGTAAGTATGGGTCTGCCTCAAGGATCGGTTATTTCTCCAATTTTGTTTAACATCCTTTTAGCTGATCTTCCGAAAGACTTGTCCAAAGATACCACTTTAGCTCAATTTGCTGATGATATTTGTTTGTGGATGAAGGTGTCAATGAAACGTAAAACTCCAGTCAGGGCTTTGAACTATACAAAGAAAGTGTATCAACGTGAACTTAATAAAATCAACAACTTTATGATAGAAATGGACTAACATTATCATTGGAAAAAAAAAATGATGCTGTTTAATTCAGGCTATGACCCTAAAAAATTACCTGAATTCACGATTAATGGTGCAGTCATAAAATATACACAAATTGTCAAATTTCTTGGGCGTCTACCTCACTTCAAAAACTTTCGTGGAATTACCACATCGACTACATAACAAACAAAGCTAGAAAAAGTCTTAACTTTTTGAAGGTAATAAGCAGACAGCACTGGGGACAGGACACAAAGGCACTAATATCTCTCGCTACCTCCCTGTACGTTCACGGCTGACGTATGGCCAGGAGGTTTTTTTTCAGCGCTCCAGCGCACTTTGTTAAAGAAACTGCAGAGCATAGATTCCAAAGCTTACAAACTTGCTCTGGGTGTACCAATACACGCGTCAATTTTAGGAACTTACACAGAAGCAGGTATTCTACCCCTCGATGAACAAAGAAAAGCCTCAGCTGCGAAATTTATCCTTAAAACTTCTGCTTATGAAACATTTTCACAAAAAGAAACAAATCTTAATTCAGAAACCGACTTTGCAAAAAGAGCTAGAACAATACAGTCATTGAAGTCCATTAACACATTTGCCTCAGATATTATCTGTAATACAGAGCTGAACGGGAAAAAATGTTGCAATTAAACCTTCATTTTCTCCACTTCCAGAATGGGAACAAAATCAACCAATATTTGACATTAATCACACACAGATTTATCCAAAAACCATTCTCCTAATCTATTAAAATGTTTAGTTGATTCCCACTTGGAAAGTAAGTATACAGACTACCTAAAGATATATACCGATGGATCAGTTCTTGATGATGGAAATACTGGTGCAGCTTTTGTAATACCCTCATTAAAAACAGAAAAACGATACTACATTGGTAAACATTATTCCATTTTTACTGCTGAACTTGTAGCCATACTTATGGCATTAAATTACATTGTAGATCTTTCGACGGATACATGCAATATCTTATTTTGTGTGGATTCAAAGTCTGTTTACAAGCCATTAAATCCCGAGGCATAAAAAAACGACTAGAAATGACTATTGAAATAAAACATATTATTCATGAGTTGTCTCTAAAGGGTACCAGTATTACCTTTTGCTGGATTCCTTCTCACTCCGGAATCACCCCAAACGAGTGGGCAGATCATGCGGCTAAAAGGGCAGCAAAAAATATAGAAGGATCACAGCTTCTCGACATTCGACTAGATCTCTGCATGAATTTAACCAGCGCATAGAAAAAAGTGTCTCAAAATCAGGTTGCTGAACTGCACAAAAAAACAAATAGTCAGTATTACCAGCACTGTGTACAAGTAAAGAATGCAGCGAATCCGAAATCCTTTTTAAACAATTTATCTGTAATGCATTCCAGACATGTTACTAGTTTGATGTATAGGTTCCGATTAAATGCTTTTAGAACAAAGTATTCTAAAAATATACATTGCATATGTGGCAAACAAATTACTGTAAACCACTACTTTTCTTCACTGCCCAGGAGTTAGGCACTTTGTTCCTAAGATAAAGTTAGCAGATCAGTTGTCAGCCAGTGCACCATTATCCACTGAAAAAATTTTAAATAATCACTCATTACTTGCGTGTTCTCTGAAATTTTAATTCCGGTCCACTTGGTATCTATCTCTGATGTACTTCAAACTAAAATTGTTGTGTTGTACAACATTGATATAAAAGAGTTACGATTATATGATATATATGATTATCCCCCCACCCACCCTGATGCCCCCCATTCCCACCCGCAAACCTTCTCCTCCCCCACCCCTCTCCCCTGCATTATGCTCCAGTCCTACTAAACTGTTTCATTTGATATACTTTAATTCCCCCGATCAACATACACTAAAGGCTAGAAAAAAACGACCAGGATAAGTAATATTTACCTATCTTACCACCCATCCCAACCTTCCCTCTTGTCCCTAACACAGTCCTCTCTCACTAAATAACACACACACACAACACACACACACACCACACACACACACACACACACACACACACACACACACACACACACACATATACACACACACACACTCATCGTGATCTTATCACATGCTTATTGACTACACATTCCAGCAAAATATTTTTCCATGCTAACATTAAATTTCATGCAAATTATGCTTTTGCAATATGGAACTCAGCAAGACAGCATATCTTGAAACCTCTACTGAGTCTTTAGAGACGAGCTCTAAATATGAATTCTGTTAACATCGTCAAAATTATCTTATATTGACCACACAACCTTGGTATTCTTGCAATAAGTTTAGAATTAAGATTTACGTTATCTTTTCTCTTTTTCTTCTTTATGTGCCGGAACATGCCCCTCTATCAGTCAAAAATAAATTTCAGTATCGCCATGCTCTATGTTACCCCTTCCTATCTAAATCAAGTCTTCATTATTTTGGTGCTCTGCTGCGGAATCAAATAGATGCTTCTCGTAATGTACTTTTTTTTTTTAAAAGAAAATGTTACTGACGATTAATTTAGGACTTTGTAAGTTCGTAATGATTTAATGACGAGATCATATAACCTCTCTCTCTCTCTCTCTCTCTCTCTCTCTCTCTCTCCTCTCTCTCTCTCTCTCTCTCTCTCTTCTTCTTCTTTCTTCTTCTTCTTCTTCTTCTCTCATATATTATTCTGATGCAATGCTTTGATGGTGATCATATCTGTATACATGAGTTTTATGTTTTGTTTCAAGCTGGATTTTGTTGTTGTGTTGTTGTTGTTGTTTGTTATTGCTGTCGTTGTTGTTGTTTGTTTTGTTTTGTTTTGTTCACAAATATCTTTTTTTTTCATAATCATGTTCCTATGCAGTATTTCCTTCTTTTTCCTTTTGCTTCTTCTCTTTCTCATTACTTACTTCCCCCCTTCCCTCCTCTCTCTCTCTCTCTCTCTCTCTCTCTCTCTCTCTCTCTCTCTCTCTCTCTCTCTCTCTCTCAACAGGGTTTGGGAATAGTGTGGATGAGTGCGGACAAATTGTTCATTTTTCCAGTTAGATATAGCGAAAAGACAAAATGTCGCTGGCGTGTTATCATCAGATGATGAACTTGTAATTAAATCAGTTGCGAAATTCATCGCGGAAGCATTGAAAATTAGACAGATGAAGGATAGTGAAATTTAAGATAATAATACATTATAAGAGATATCTGAATGAATATTATCATTCATCGCATGTTGAAGAGATCAGTAAAATACAATGTCATCATTTATTTGAGTGGAGGTCGAGTCAGTCTTCTTTTTTTTTTTTTTTTTTTGTTGAAGAGATCGGTAAAATACAAATTTGACAATGTCATCATTTGATTGAGTGGATGGTCGAGTCAGTCTTAAGATTTTTTTTTTTTTTAACCTTACTGCATTACTCTGTGCGTGAGGTGAGGACATAACGAAATGTTACGAATTTATTTGTTTTTGTTAACTTTGGATTTGATACACACTAGGAATGAAATCTCTCTCTCTCTCTCTCTCACGTACATGGTGAATTTCTGCTATTCTGGGATTTTTTTTCTGTTTGTAACTTTGTTTTTTAATGCATCGCTAAATCTTTTTTTTAATGTGCACTGTATTTATGTCCTAGTGCAAACAATCATTCTGCTTTTGTAATTCATTCAACTTTTTCTTTCCTGAGGGCAAGGTGTGAAAACATGTCACAACTGCTAATTCATTTTTTTTGCCCACCAATGAAAAACGTTCTTTCGTTC
>JADBJO010030607.1:0-5000 GCA_016801955.1 Conus betulinus | reverse complement strand
ACATGACACGCGGTTGCACCCCGTTCGCGTGCTGTGCTGTCATGGATACACACCAGCATCCAGAGCTGACAGACTCGTTGTCACCGTGACGGTAACACACCACCGGCCATAGGGCAATGCTGTATAATCCCTCCTCCTCTACCACCACCCAGTTCCCAGCGAGGTGGCATAGCAGCGGAACACCAAGGAGAGGTGACAGCTCTCCTTTGAGGACCACTGATGTGAGGGATCAGTGTCAGGCGACGCAGCGAACCTGCAAGCCGTATGGATGACATGGGGTGGGGTGGGGGGGGGGGGGAGCCGCTTCTGTAGATGTGGGATGATCGGCGATGGAGCGCTGCCCGACCGCGATTACCGTGGCCTTGGACACCATGTTTTTGAGGGCAGAGCAAGGGGGCACACACCTCTCGGAGTTAGGCTGAAAAATTGTCCTGTTGGTCGTCGTCTGCGTAGACCGTAGACGGGCTCGTGCAGTTTTCCAGCGACTTTCGTCTTGCTCCTTCTTTGAGGCTGCCTCCTGCGGCAAAGGACCATCACCACCTGAGTCACGAAGAAGTTATGAAGAAGACCGCCAGGTGGCCCTGAAGACAAGCCTTTAGAAGGATAAAGGGGCGAAGAAAACTGACGCCTATGCTCGGCCCGATCAACAACCAGAAAGTGAACCGGAGTTCACACAGAACCAGAGCTGAGAGAGCGGTAGACGACAACCCCATCCGGAACCAGACACACTTCTACCACAGACAACTACTGCCACGAAAAATGCAGACATCGGTTTGCGTGTATATCTTGTCCTTAAGGTCCTCCGGCTAATAGAACGTAAATCTCAACGTTCGACTTCGATCCCATCCCAAGGGGGCCGGAATAGCTCAGTGGTAGAGCGCCGGACTCATGATCTTGGGGTTGCGGGTTCGAATCTCCGCCGGTCCCGTTCGTTACAGGGGGATTTTTCCCTCGGAGTTAATATTGGTTCTGGCTCCATTTCCCATAAGTCCTTCGAATGAGACTATAAGCCGAGGTTCCGTGTGTGAACGCACGCATAACATCTGGCACACACACGTAAAATCCCATCACCAACTTTCGGAAGAGAAGGCCAGTTTGGCCGTTGGTATGGATGACACGTTACACATAGCATGCACCTTCCCCGAAGCTGGAGTATGGCTGCCTTAATGGCGGGATAAAAAGAAAAGGGTCATACACACAAAACTCCACTCCCTACACAGGGGGTGTCCGGAGGAGTATCAGCCTGCGTACACAGAAAGAAGAAGAAGAAGAAGAAGAAGAAGAAAGAAGAAAGAAGAAGAAGATCTAATCCCACCCCCGCCATTAGTCTTCAACTTTCCCTCAGTTCAGGAAGTCGGCAGAGGGAGATTTAGGTAAATCTGGAACCGGAGCTTGGTTTGAAATCTACTGAGTTAAACACACACCCTAGAGAAGAACCAGTTCTGGAAGCCAAAGTCGAACTGAATCGGGGCAATCCTTCCCTTTCTCTCTCCCATCACGCTGCTCTAGCCTGCAAATAACTCCAGAGGGACCCGTGGAGCTGCTGATCATGACACCCCACCCCACCCCCCGCCCTCTAGCCAGCTAGGCATGATACTCTGGGAAAATAAAAGTACAAATTTTAAAGAAATGAATGAAAGATGTAGCCTTTGTTCACAAAGTGAAATGACTCCAAGCTGACGCTGTTTGCAGAACGCATTCACTTAGGGACACATTCAAACATCAGGTAAACAGAACACACGAATAAGCTTTCCTAAATCTCCCGTCAGCAAAAGGAAAAAAAACTGACTCTCCATCTACATCCCTTCTTTTCCTCCTCCTCCTCCCCCCCCCCCCCCCCCCCCCCTCCCCCTCCAGTCAGAATCAGCGATTAATTCATCCCATGTACAAACGTACCATGCATAGGATACGATACACTGAACTAAAAGCTTAACACAAATACAAAAACCTTAATCCCTATCCCACTCCATCCTCTTCATCCGCTTCCCAATGTATTCAGAAGAAGAAGAAGAAGAAGAAGAGAAAGAAGAAGAAGAAGAGAAGAAGAAGAAGAAGAAGAAGAAGAAGAAGAAGAAGAGAGAGAGAGAGAGAGAGGAGTTCATAATGCCACCTTGTCCTGGTTGAAAGTTCGCCGAGTGTCAATATAGAAGGGAGATGGTAAAGCGGCTACCTATCCTCCTTTTGAATGACAGAGGGACACATGGGGTTCAAATCCCAGTGATGGATCGAATCCACATTTGACTGCCCTCGGCAATATCCATATTTACCCCCCTACGAGAAGGTGATCTACTGACGGAAGAAAGCTTTCTGAATCAGTCACTGAGCTTCTTTACGTCAATAAATCATCTTCTCTGACATGGGTAAATATGAATACTGCCCTGCCCTCTTCCTCACCACTATTCTGGTCATGAAAACCAGTTATCAACACTTCTAAGTACACACATATGTACACACCGGCACCTTTCACCTAGTAAGTTCAGAAACCGGCGTGCCGACCACGACAGGTGTGTCGACAGGTTTAGTACTTTGGTCACGTTCAGTGGCCGGCTCTGCTCTTGTGGGCCAGCGGGCGACAATCCTCCATGTTGTTGTGACCGTCTACGGCTGTTCTGACACCAGTGACACAATACTGATCCGCTCTGCCTCCTTTGAGGGATTAAAAGGCTATAGAGATGGGCTTGTTGCTAGCACAGAGAGTACATTGTTTCTTCACATGAAAATACCCAGCCGGGAAGTCCGTCATTAACCAAGGATAGGGGTTGTACTATCAGTTTTGCTTCAAGTCATAAACTTCGTTGATTTACGACTACGATTCAAACGAGGCTCGCTTCCGGTTCTGACTAGGTGGTCACACGCCACAATTGAGAATAATCGGCAATATACTATCAAATCAAGGTAAAGATACTGAGGCTCATCATGGTCTTAAAATAAACCCAAATTCTTCAATAACGTCAGCTTTCATAGTATATCCCCCTAACAATCATTTCAGTTGCTTTAAAGTATCAATGCCGACGACTTAATTCATAATCTTTGAACACATAAACCGACCCCTACCTGACGTCAGAATTCAGGCCTTAGAGCTTAACTGTTACACCAACTGTGCGCCAGCTAGGTTTCACAAAATGGTCCGTTTCCATTCATTTTAAATTGTCTGCTATGTGTACTCATACACAAAAATACGAAAAGAAGAAAAAAAAAAAGTGAAAAACAAGTTTCAAGCGCAATGAAAATTCTTAGAACAACTCAGTTGTGCCTGTCCATATTTACACAAAACATCAGTCACTGCCTTGGCGCATTAATATACAATCTGACGTCTGTTCAGACCGAGTTTCTTCATGTGAACTGCATCCATGCCACTTCATAACTGTCGCTCTCCATAGCCCTAAACAAGTACAAAGAGGAATAAAGCAAAGGCAAAATAAGACAGTGCAAAGCTGATGATTGTAACACCTTCAAAAATGTAACTGATCAGTGGAAATATTAAAAAAAAAAAAAACATAACGAATAACTACGGTGCGAATGAAGGCCTCACAAAACACTGGGTAAATTGGTACTGAATTGGAAAATGTTGATTTCATGGCAAATATAGTGCTTGAAACATCTGACACATAATTTTAACTACAACCGCGTCTGATCTTAGCTGACCACACACACACACACACACACACACACACACACATACACACACACACACACACACACACACACACACACACACACACATACACACACACACACACACACACACACACACACACACACACACACACACACACACACACATCTGAAGACGCAATCACGAACATGAACACACACACACACACACACACACACACACACACACACACACACACACACACACACACACACACATATGCAGAAGTCGCAACTCTGTATCTAAAACCACAGAAATGTGTTGATCGGATCTTCACAGGCAAGTATGTACATAAAGAAATAAATAAAGAAGAAAATCACCCCAAGCAGTGTGAATTCACAAATTCATGCAAACATTATCTAATGAGAGAGTGTGTGTGTGTGTGTGTGGTGTGTGTGTGTGTGTGTGTGTGTGTGTGTGTGTGTGAGAGAGAGAGAGAGAGAGAGAGAGAGAGAGAGAGAGAGAGAGAGAGAGAGAGAGAGAGCGGTGGATGCATCAAGAAAAATCATGCTGACAGGGATGTTTTTCACATCATTATGTTTGGCAAAATATTGAAATCAGGCCTCTAATAATGTACAAAAAAAG
Source organism: Conus betulinus (assembly GCA_016801955.1). NCBI lineage: Eukaryota > Metazoa > Mollusca > Gastropoda > Neogastropoda > Conidae > Conus > Conus betulinus. The sequence goes on along the minus strand of JADBJO010030607.1, from coordinate 760 downwards.
TGTTCATTTACACACCTCATCTTACACTTCTAAATCTATTAGTGCAACTTGTTTTTGAAAAGAAAAAAAAAACAAAAGTGTACAAATGTTACGCAGTATCCATCAATGGTCTGTATGTCAGCCATCTAGTCAAAAAATCTGCATGGTTTAATTTCAAATATGCAATATGTTCCTCAATTTTGTATCTAAATTTTAATTTGTTTATAAATACTTGTATTTGTGGCAGGGTGTTGTTTATTTTACAAACGTATATGTAATGCTTCGCAAATAGTATTATAAAATAAAAGACGGTGTCGCCCACAATTGTATTGTCATAGCCAAATAGTACGAGTGCTTCTGTCAAAGGACATTTTCAGCATTCAAACATTTTTCTTTCATTAAGCCAATGAAAGCATTCCAAAATACTTGTACATGGTGACATTTCCAAAACATATGATCAATGCTATCTTTGGATGTGCTGCAAAAAACTACAGTTATTACTTTCAACGATTCCAATCTCCTTTTTAAACAACATTTGTGCATAAACACCACTGCAGCCCTACATCACGTATCTTATGCGCGTGCAAAAAACAGGATTTCCAATCATTTTGCATCAGCAATTTCATGTCCCCATTTATCACAACATTTTGGCTTAGGATTATTCGCAATGATGATATCGTAATACAACTTGGAGCCTTTATTTATAGCGAAAAGATGTTTAAAGCACAATGATGAGTTTATGTGCTTATCGTTTTTTTATATTGTAATACCAGAGGTTTTC
>JADBJO010030606.1:10000-15000 GCA_016801955.1 Conus betulinus | reverse complement strand
ATTTGCAAAGCTTGGATGTGTTTCTACACACACACACACACACACACACACACACACACACACACACACACACACGCACGCACGCACGCACGCACGCACGCACGCACGCACGCACGCACGCACACACACACACACACACACACACACACACACTGGGTAGACATTTCCAATTTCTGATAATTAGAAATGGGCATCCCTCCACGTGTTGTTTTAGCCTATGTATCAATATTCTTCTGAGCAGTCTTCCAAAACACGTTACTAACAATACTTTTGTTGTGAAGTATGCCGATGACCTGTGCTTATGGAGAAATGCTTACATAAGAAAAATGCACAAAAAGATTTTTTTTTTACAAATGACTGCAAAAAACTCGATCAGGCTGTCTAGCAGGTACTTATTTGTAACTGGTCTTACACTTTCACACGGAAAAAAAAAATGTGTTGTATTATTTAACAAAGGAGATGATCCTACTGATTTTCTATCTTCTAAGCTTGATGGGATATCATTTCAGAATGTACACTTGGCGAAATTCTTAGGTGCGTATTCACACCCAGGCTAAAGTGGAATTTCCAAAATGATTATCTCTTAAACAACACAATAAATATTTACAATTTTCTGAAGATGTTGAGCACACAAAAAACTGATCTCAGGATATAAGAACGCTGAAGCACTTAGCTATATCATTCATTCGTTCTGAGTTTTCATATGCTCAAGAAGCCCAAAATATTTGTTACAAAAATTACAAAGTGTTGACAGCAAAGCCTTCACATTATGCCTTGGAGTCCCAGTGCAATCATCTTTTATTGGAATATACACAGAAATCGAAGTTTCGCCATTAAATGAAGGTAGGAAACTCACAGTCACAAAATGTATTTTGAAATTTTCGACCATGGAAGGTATGAATGAAAACGCAATGCACATAAATCCTGAGCTCGATAATCCGAAAAGCTAAAATGATATCCTCATTATCCAGCAGTGGTTCTTATAATGCAAATCTGTTGAAGGAAACTGATGTAACTGTTGGGTCATCAGCCAAGACGTGTTATACAGACGCCATGCCAAACTGGAAAAGAAACAGAGCGACGTTCGACCTTGATCACACTGATACAAAAAAGCTAATCAATCTTTCATCCTGTCATCTTTGTGGAAGATCTATTTGGAAAACAAATACCCCAACCATTTTAAGGCGTTCAAAGATGGCTCATTGATTTATATAAAAAAAAAAAATAAAAAAAAGGGCCGGACTTCCTTTGTTATTCCGCCACTTAAAAGTAGAAAAATCATATTTCGTCAGAAAATACAGATTAATATTCGTTGCTAAAATGATAGCCATATGAATGGCTTTGACATAACTGACTTAAGTGTTGTTCTGCGTAGATTCGATGTCAGTAGTACAGTCCCTTAAGTTTTGGAAATCGAATGCAGGTAATTGTATTTCAAAGGAAATTTCATCTTATTCATATATTGATATGTAAAGGAACTGACTTAACTTTCTTTTGGATTCATTTACCTTGTGAAATCTTTGGTAAAGAAATCGCTGACAGATACTGAACTTGTTGAGGTAGGGCCTGGTCATTGTGTGGTCCTGTTTCTTGACCATCTTCCGATGGATCCTGAAGGTAATCATCACAAGTTTCTGCTCAATCCGGGTATCGGCTCCTGGGAAAGGCTGTGTGTCTTGACGTTTTTCACACTGGACTGGAAGTCTGCCTTCACCATGATTTAGTCTGTTTTGTTGTCATGTCCTCACCATGATTTAGTCTGGTTTGTTGTCATGTCATCACCATAATTTAGTCTATTTTGTTGTCATGTCTTCACCATGATTTAGTCTCTTTTGTTGTCATGTCCTCACCATGATTTAGTCTCTCTGTTGTCATGTTGAATAAGTGTGTTTTCTTGGCATGTCTTCATCATGATTTAGTAAGTTTTGTTGTTTGTCCTCACCATGATTTAGTCTGGTTTGTTGTCATGTCATCACCATAATTTAGTCTATTTTGTTGTCATGTAGTTTAGTCTTTTTGTTGTCATGTCCTCACCATGATTTAGTCTCTTTTGTTGTCATTTCTCAACATGAATAAGTGTTTTCTTGGCATGTCTTCACCATGATTTAGTCTGTTTTGTTGTCATGTCCTCACCATGATTTAGTCTGAGTCATGTCCTCACCATTTTAGTTGTTTTGTGTCATGTCCTCATCATGATTTAGTCACTTTGGTGTCATGTCTCACCATTTTAGTTGTTTGTTGTCATGTCCTCACATGATTTAGTCTGATTTGTCATGGTGATTTGTTGTTTTGTTGTCATGTCCTCATCATGATTTAGTCCTGATTTGTTGTTGTCATGTCCTCACCATGATTTAGGTGATTTGTTCTCATGTCCTCACCACGATTTAGTCTGTTTTGTTGTCATGTCCTCACCATGATTTAGGTGATTTGTTGTCATGTCCTCACCATGATTTAGTCTGTTCTGTTGTTATGTCTCACTATGATTTAGTCTCTCTTGTTGTCATGTCCTCGCCATGATTTAGTCTCTTTTGTTGTCATGTCTTCACCATGATTTAGTCTGCTTTGTTGTCATGTCCTCACCATGATTTAGTCTGTTTTGTTGCCATGTCCTCACCAAGATTTAGTCTGTTTTTTGGTGTCATGTCCTCATCATGATCTAGTCGGTATTGTTCTCATGTCCTCACCATGATTAGTCTTTTTGTTCTTATGTCGTCACCATGATTTAGTCTGTTTTGTGTCATGTCCTCACCATGATTTAGTCTGTTTTCTTGTCATGTCCTCACCATGATTTAGTCTGTTTTGTTGTCATGTTCTCACCATGATTTAGTTGTTTTGTTGTCATGCCCTAACCATGATTTAGTCTGTTTGTTGTTTTCTCGTCACACAATGATTTAGTCAATTTGGTGTCATGTCCTCACCATCATTTAGTTGATTTGTTTTCATGTCCTCACCATGATTTAGTTGATTTGTTGTCATGTCCTCATCATGATTTAGTCTGTTCTATTGTTACGTCCTCACCTTGATTTCGGTGATTTGTTGTCATGTCCTCACCATGATTAACTCACTTTTGTTGTCATGCCCTCACCATGATTTAGTCTCTCTTGTTGTCATGTCCTCACCATGATTTAGTCACTTTCGTTGTCATGTCTTCACCATGATTTAGTCTCTTTTGTTGTAATGTCCTCACCATGATTTAGTCTCTCTTGTTGTCATGTCCTCACCATGATTTAGTCTCTCTTGTTGTCATGTCCTCACCATGATTTAGTCTGTTCTGTTGTTTTGTCCTCACTATGACTTAGTCTCTCTCTTGTTGTCATGTCCTCACCATGAATTAGTCTGTTTTGTTGTCATGTCTTCACCATGATTTAGTCACTTTTGTTTTCATGTCCTCACCATGATTTAGTCTGATTTGTTGTCATGTCCTCACCATGATGTAGTCTATTTTATTGCCATATCCTCACCATGATTTAGTCTGTTTTGTTGTCATGTCCTCATCATGATTTAGTCTGTATTGTTCTCATGTCTTCAACATGACTTAGTTGATTTGTTGTCATGTTCTCATCATGATTTAGTCTTTTTTTGTTCTCATGTCCTCACCATGATTTAGTTGTTTTGTTGTCATGCCCTAAACCATGATTTAGTCTGTTTTGTTGTTATGTCGTCACCATGATTTAGGTGATTTATTGTCATGTCCTCACCATGATTTAGTCTGATCTCTTGTCATGTCCTTACCATGATTTAGTCACTTTTGTTGAGATGTCCTCACCATGATTTAGCTGATTTGTTGTCATGTCCTCACCATTATTTAGTTGATTTGTTGTCATGTCCTCACAATGATTTAGTCTGTTCTGTTGTTATGTCCTCACCATGATTTAGTCTATTTTGTTGTCATGTCCTATCCATGATTTAGTCTGTTTGTTTTTCATGTCCTCACAAAGATTTAGTCTGTTTTGTTGTCATGTCCTCACCATGTTTTAGTTGATTTGTTGTCATGTCCTCAACATGATTTAGTCTCTTTTGTTGTCATGTCCTCACCATGATTTAGTCTCTTTTGTTGTCATGTCCTCACCATGATTTAGTCTCTTTTGCTGTCATGTCCTCACTATGATTTCGTTGAATTGTTGTCAATCATGATTAGTCTGTTCTGTTGTGTCCTCATCATGATTTAGTCTGTTTTGTTCTCATGTCCTCACCATGATTTAATCTGTTTTGTTGTCATGTCCTCACCATGATTTAGTCTGTTTTCATGTCATGTCCTCACCATGATTTATTCTGGTTTCTTTTCATGTCCTCACCATGAATTAGTCTGTTTTGTTGTTATGTCGTCATCATTTAGACCGTTTTGTTGTTATGTCCTCACCATTTTTTAGTCACATGTGTTGTCATGTCCTCACCATGACTTAGTCTGTTTTGTGTTGTTATGTCCTCACCATGATTTACTCTGTTTTGTTGTCATGTCCTCACCATGACTTAGTCTGTTTGTTGTCATGTCCTCACCATGACTTACTCTGGTTTCTTGTCATGTACTCACCATGATTTAGTCTGTTTCGTTGTGATATCCGCACCATGATTTAGTCTCTTTTGTTGTCACGTTCTCAACATGATTTAGTCTGTTTTGTTGTCATGTCCTGACCATGATTTAGTTGATTTGTTGTCATGTCCTCATCATGATTTAGTCTGTTCTGCTGTTATGTCCTCATCATGATTTAGTCTGTTCTGCTGTTATGTCCTCACCGTGATTTAGGTTATTTGTTGTCATGTCCCCACCATGATTTAGTCTGTTTCGTTCTCATGTCCTCACCATGATTTAGTCTGTTTTCTTGTCATGTCCTCACCATGATTTAGTTGATTTGTTGTCATGTCCTCACATGATTTAGTCTGTTTTGTTGTCATGACCTCACCATGATTTAGTCTGTTTTCTTGTCATGTCCTCACCATGATTTAGTCTGTTTTGTTGTGATTTCCTCATCATTTAGTCTGTTTTGTTGTCATGTTCTCAT
>JADBJO010030606.1:0-5000 GCA_016801955.1 Conus betulinus | reverse complement strand
GAAGGAGGAGGACTGGGTGGCAGACACAGTAGAACGGGCTCACAGACTGGGAAGGTATAACCCATCAAACAAATGCCCTAGGCCAGTGATAGCCAAAATGTTATGATGGGGGGACGCCATGCAGGTACTGAGGAACCGGGAGGCCAGGGAAGCCATGAAAGCAGATGGGATTACGGGTGAGCCAGGACCGGACGAGGCGCCAGACAGCGCAATTACGCGAGCTGAGGGAGATGGGCAAGTCCGGCTACTTCGTCGGAGGGAAGCTGTATGTGAGGGAGCAGCCCAATCCACGAGTGGAGTGGACCTACGGATGAGCGGAGTGGACCTATGGATGAGCGGAGCAGACCTATGGATCAGCGGAGCAGACGTATGGACCAGCAGAGCGGACATACGGACAAGCGGAGCGGACCTACGGACTAGTGGAGCGGACCGATGGATCAGCAGAGCGGACCTACGGACCAGCAGAGTGGACCAACAGACCAGCATAGCGAACCTACGGACTGGCGGAGCGGACCTACAGATGTAACGGCAGGAACGGGCATGGGTGCACCACAGCAAGGCATCAAGACACAAATAGACAATCGTGGTTCAGAGGAAGAGTGTCGGACAGTCACGAAGGATGGAGCCACAGAGACTATGATGGAAGGATGGAACGTGAAAGTGTGGAACTGAGAGGAGAGAGAGAGACTGAGGAGAGAGCAAAAGGAGAGGGAAGGGGCAAATGAGTTGAGAAGAGAGAAAGAGTGGAATGAAGAAAGGAAGAGAGAAAGAAAGAAAGCAACTGAGCAGGTTACAAAGATGATGAGCGCCAGCAGGAGTGATAGTGGGGATGAAAGTGATGAGAGAGAGAGCGAGGCAGGGGAAGGGAGTGTATGTGAGAGTGAAAATCTGATGGCATGGGGGGAGACAGGAGAAGGAGAGAGAGGAGGGAGATCAGGGGTTGACTGGGACAGGGTATTGGAACCTCTGCAGAACCACAAAAAACAGAGAGATGGAGCAGAGGGTAACAGAGAGGTGCCAGTGGCAGGGGAAGAGAAGGAGAAGGGAAATGGCAGAGGGGGGTGTGTCTGAGGAAAGCAAGAATGAAGATATGAAAGGAACACACAACACAGAAACAGTGTCAGCCCGCTCCCAAGTTCAGACAGTAACTACATGCTCACACAGGTCAACGTGCACACATAAATAAATCAAAACAAACCTAAGGACCAATCAGGATCCTTCTGGGAGCCACCAGGGTCAAGGTCTGACGCAGATGCAGCGTGCGCGGCGGCAGGTGAGGCGGCAATTGACACAACACCATACCCGCGGCGCGACAGACAAGTGGTCACATGTGGTAAACAAGGACAAGACAGAGTCAGCCCCGTAGAGAGGGAAAGGGAGTGGGAGTCCAGGGGTGGGGGAGGAGATGGAGCGGATGCACAGAACGTTAGGGCGCCCGACTCGCGGCAAACAACTCTGGACGAAACAGCGCGGATCCACTGCAGCAGTACAGCGTTGACGGACAGCGAGGAGGGGGGCAGAGTTGGGGGCAGGAGGGAGAGAAGGGAGGACAACGCAAAACAAACAAAGCTTTACGTTCACACACCTGTAGCACAAAGGCACCCGATAAAACAACCAGTAGCACACGCACGAATCCAGCTACAAAGGAAAGAAAAAGTAAGAAATGAAGGGTAGGCCACGGCCGTACACAGGGACCACAGACCACACGAACTCAAGATAACAATGAAAAGACACCAGATACGACACGAGTGTGGGAACGAGAGAGGGAGAGAGTGGGAATGAAAGAAGAAAGAAAGATGAGAGTGGAAAAAGAAAACCTATCTTTTGTATGTTGGAATGTGGGGGGATTATTAGATAAATTAACGGAACCAGACTTTTTAGAATTTATTTGATCTGTGATCTGTGCTGTTTAACAGAAACATTTACTTCTAAATTTTTCGATTTGGAATTAAAATTCTGTGATATTTTGCATTTACATTGTCCAGCGGTGAAATTTACTAGAATGGGAAGACCCTCAGGGGGAACAATCCTGCTGATAAAAAAGAGTTATCTCAATATGTCCAACTGATAAATACTGACATGGAAAATGTACTCTGTGTGAAGTTAATGAAAAATCTATTGCATTGTGAAAAAGACATTTGTTTTTTATGTACGTATGTACATCCAGTAGATAGCCAATATTATTCTGACAAAGATTATTCATGCACACTGAAAGTAATGAAACAATACATATTTGCACAAACAGAACAAGGAAATAACTTCCATTACATCATTGGAGGAGATCTCAATGCTCGTATCGGGGAATGGAGCTTGAGTATCGATGATGAAAATGACATTACAGGAAAGAGAGCTGGACGTGTATGCACGTAGGTCTAAAGATCCCCACACAAATGGTTTTGGCAAGAAACTAATAGAATTTTGTATAACATTTAATGTAACTCCACTAAATGGTCTTTGCATGGGAAAATTCGACGATGCATACACGTTTTGTTCTGAAAGAGGTAATAGTATTATAGATTACTATATATGTTCTGTTGAACTGTTAGAAAAACGTGAAACAAGTGTCAGATAGTAGAGAGAGTTGAAGCCCAGCATATGCCTATTTTGATGGAATTACAAAGCACACTGTCTAAAACACAAGAGAACGAGGGAAAGAAATCTTACGTGAAGAAACTAAAGTGGGATCCCACAAAACAACAGTATGTCCAGTTCCTAGAATCGGAAGAGTCAAAACAAACAATGGCGCAAATAACAGAAGAAATAGAAGAGAGATGTAGACACGAGTATAGACAGATTTAATAAGCTATTAAAAGAGGCAGGGAAAGACATGTACAGAGCAATAGGTATAGGAGGAAAATATAAGACTACAAACAAATTGGTATGATAAAAAAAATGCCAAATCAAAAAGAAAGAAGCAAAACAAGCACTCAATAGACTGACATGGACGAAAAAAGGATAAAAAAACCCAACCATTTATGAAAAAAAAGGAGAGAGGCTTACAGGAACAAAAGAGCAGTGTACAAAGAAACTATTAGAGAAAAGAAAAAACAGTATAAAAAAGCAAACATACGACACACTAGTACAAAATTGCAAGGACAGCCGAATGTTCCGAGCACCATAAAAAATGTAGTAGTAGAAAGAAGAACACATTACCATCCATTAATATTACACAATGGAAGGCGCAATTTGAAAGTATCCTGAATCCACAAGACACAGAAATACTAAACGATAGAGAAGAAGGACCACAAGAAGAAGAAGTGTTAAAACGAAATTCATGTACAAGAATTAGACGAAGAGATAACCGAAAACGAAAACGAAGAAAGATCAGCTACAGAAACATTTTTAAAAAGGCAAATCACCAGGCATTGATGAAATCCCTCCTAAATTTCTCAAAACTATAGTACAAAATATAGTGCCATTCTTAACGAAATATTTAATAAGTTATATCAAGATAGCTATTTCCCCATAGAATGGTCAAGGGCGGTGATCATACCACTACACAAGAAGGGAGATAGACAGAATCCAGGAAACCATAGGAATATCCTTATTATGCATCATAAGCAAGATTTACACAGCAATATTAAACAGGAGACTATATGACTGGGCAGAAGCAGAAAATAAAATTAGCAAAGAACAGGCAGGCTTCAGGAAAGATTTCTCCACAGTAGACCATATTTTCACACTAATATCTATGATAAGTAACTGCCTATACGGCAGAAGAAGAAGTAAATTGTATGTAGCCTTCATTGATTATCAGAAAGCGCTTGATACAGTAAATAGAGAAAAACTTTGGGAAATCCCACAAAAACACAAAATTACGAAGATGATTAACATGCTAAAAAACTATCTATAAAACAGTACAAGCATGTGTAAGACATGGAACTGAATTAACAGAATTCTTTGAATGCCACACAGGAGTGAAACAAGGGTGCTTACTGTCCCCCCTAATCTTTTCATTACTAATTACAAAAGTTGCAGACAATGTTACAGCTAAAGGAAGACACGGATATCAATTCTTACCCAGAAAGGCAGAAATATTTTCACTTTTATTCGCTGATGACATAGCTTAATAGCAAGAACACCAGCAGGCCTGCAAAACCAGATTAAGAACCTACAGGAAGCCTCAGACCGCATTGGACTAAAGGTTAATCTCCAAAAACAAAATCATCATGGTCTTTAGAAAAGAAGGATACCTTAGCAGACTAGATTAAAATGGAACTACAAAGGGGAATAAAGTGAGGTAGTAAACAGCTACAAATACTTAGGTTTCACTCTAACGACTAAACTCTCAGTAGATATTTCACTTTCAGAATATGCAGGAAGGGCGAAAGGGAAAATAGGTGAAATAATGAAAACAATGTATAGCTTAGGACACTTGGATATAAATATTTTTAAGCTGTTTGATACACAGGTCAAGCCACTGCTACTGTACGCAGCAGAAGTATGGGGTTTGACTCGTTATTCAGCAGTGGAAAATACACATCTATTCGCATGTAAAAGATACATGGGGGTAGGGAAGAAAACGCCAAACAATTTAGTATACAGAGAACTAGGAAGATATCCGATGAGTATAGACTGTTCAATAAAAGCAATTAGATATTGGTTCAAATTAATGAGAGATGACTCCAGACAGGATACCGAGACAAGCATATGAAAGAGAAAAAAAACAGAAATTGACAAACCACAGAACTGGGCACTGGAAATTAAACGCTGCTTGGATATGTATGGCTTCTCTGAAGTTTGCTTGAATGAAGGGTAGTAGGAAACGAGCAAAGATTTATCATAACACTAAAACAAAGAATCATAGATTGTTACAAACAGAACTGGCATAACAAAAATAGCGGATAGTGAACGATTTATAACATATAATACGTTTAAAACTATACACCAAACTGAAGAATACTTTCGCGCAATCACAATCGCGAAGTTCAGAAAAGCATTGACAAGACTACGATTAGGAATAAACGAACCGCATGGCAATAAAAAATGTATAGACAATC
>JADBJO010030605.1:15000-17704 GCA_016801955.1 Conus betulinus | reverse complement strand
CGATCCAAGCACTTGTTCGTCTCGCCCCTTCCTGTCAATTTCAATCCGGATGATGGGAGTGTAAGGTGGATGCGGGGCGGTGATGTGTATGTGTGGTGAGTGTGTGGAGAGGAGGGGGGGGGGGGGGTGGAAAGAATCTATAGAAATCCAAGGCGCGTGCTCTGTATGTGCCTGGCCGACAAAATGTATCATTCGCACTTTTAAAATAATACACCGACCCTTGTCGTTAGTATCACTAGGTGAGGTTATTCATTAAGTAGATGGGAGCGGAACTGGACGTTAAATGTAAACAGACCCTGAGTAAGGAGGATGTATATACAGACCTGATGGTGTGACTTTACATAAAGCTGGTGATGGTGACTATAAACAGACCTCAAGATGTTCAAGATGTGATGTGTGTATACCTAAGTGATGTGAATATGCATAGACTTCTATTTTGAGCGGAATCTCTCTCTCTCTCTCTCTCTCTCTCTCTGCACTCCTTTCGTTCCCGCGTGTCTCTCTCTCTCTCTCTCTCTCTCTCTCTCTCTCTCTCTCTCTCTCTCTATATATATATATATAATATATATATATATATATATATATATGTTGCTTGTTTCAAGCTCTCGCTCTCTTCAGGATGTTTTGGGGGGCGCGCTATCGGTGTTATATATAGCGTGCGGGTCCTGATTTCATTTTTGTGCGTGTGGGTCAATTACATTCATTGCACGTGCTATCTGTGGTTCTCGGGTTGCTTGCTGTGGTCTGTTCAGGGGGAATTCGCTGACAAAGATTTCCAATTTATGCCTGCAGTTATTACTATTTCTACTTTTGTATTCAAAGTTGCTAAATAGGGTTTACATAGTATTAACCATTTTTCTGTGGAACATAAGTTGCATTTTTTTTTTAATATTGTTGTACGGTGTTGCTCTTTTTATAATTTTCCATGATATGCTGTAGTTTTTTTTTTTTATCTTTAAGTCTCCAAATGTATTTACTCAGTTCCGTTTGGTTTTGTGTATTTTTCTTTGTTGAATGACTGTGGTTTGCGTATTAGTTTTAAAGTGTTTTTCAGTAATCCCTATATATGTTTCTCTTTCATTTTCTGATGTTACAGTAGCTTGGTATACAATATTATTGTAAAGTCATTTGTTGCTTAGGGGGCACTGTTCTTTTTTTAGTGCCATTGCAAGATATCCTTTCATTGCACCTCATTTTAACAGATGTTGCTCCCCAGTGGTGTGAATATGTGTAGACCTCAGTAATATGATTATATATACCCCTTGAGGATTTTGACATCAATAGACCTGAATGATGTGAATGTATATAGATTTGAGTAATATGAATGTATATAGACTTGAGTGATGTGAATGTATATAGACTAGAGTAATATGAATGTATATAGATTTGAGTGATGTGAATGTACATAGACTTGAGTGATGTGAAGGAAGACATGACATGAGTGATGTGAATGCACATAGACCTCAGCAATGATAATGTCACATAGACCTTGGTGATGTGAATGTACTTAAAGCAAAATGATGCGGAATGCGTTCAGTCCCCGGAGATGTGAATATACAGAGCTAAATGCAGAGAATGTATATGGACCTTACGGATCTGAATGTATGTAGACCCGAGTGATGTGAATTTATGTAGACCCGAGTGATGTGAATGTATGTATGTAGACCCGAGTGATGTGAATGTGATGTATGTAGACCCTGAGTGATGTGAATGTATGTAGACCTGAGTGATGTGAATGTGTGTAGACCTGATTGATGTTAATGTATGTAGACCGAGTGATGTGAATGTATGTAGACCTCAGTGATGTGAAGGTATGTAGACATGAGTGATGTGTGAATGCATATAAACCCGAGTGCCGACATCAGAATGTGAATGCTTGTAGACCTGAGTGATGTAAAAGTATATCTAAACATGGGTGCTGTGAAATGCCCGTAGACCTCAGGATGTAAATGTATAACAAAAATGCTGATGTGAATGAATATAAAAGTGGAAATGCCTGATTATATGCAAGCACACACACACACACACACACAAACACACACACACACACACACACACACACACACACGCACGCACGCACGCACGCACGCACGCAGACACACCACACACACACACACGCGCACACCACACACACACACACACACACACACACACACACACACACACACACACACACAACACGTTTCTACGTTGGCTTTCCTTTCTCTTCCAGCCGACCTCCAAGGCCAGACCTGACCGAGAATAAGTGGTTAATGTAAGAGCGCAAGGAAAGATTACAATGGCTGACACATCACTGGAAGAGCCAGTGCCGCCGCGGCGGCTGGCTGGTCATGGATAGCTTGCAGGGTTACCTGCGGATCAGGACTGGTATGTATGTCCTGCCTCAACAAGAAATCGAAGTTGTTCTAGCTAGCATTGAAAATATCAAACGATTCTGGAATCATTATGAGATGGACAAGCATCGTCTCCTACGCCTCACTTTAATCGTGTCTTTCTCACAACATCTCTCCTCCGGACCACTTCCTCTTCCCAGCTTCACCTGTCCGTCTGTTTGTCTGTTCTGTTTGTCTTTCTCTCTCTCTCTCTCTCTCTGTCTGTCTATTCTGTCTGTCTGTCTGTCTCTCTCTCTCTCTCTCTCTCTCTCTCTCTCTCTCTCTCTCTCTCTCTCTCCCTCTCTCTCTCTCTCCTCATAAATAAGCATTAT
>JADBJO010030605.1:7500-10000 GCA_016801955.1 Conus betulinus | reverse complement strand
CTCCGATGGGAAAAATCCTCCTATACGGAAACGGCCCGGCGGAGATTCGAACCCACAACCCCACGATCACCAAGATTTCGAGTCCGGCGCTCTACCACTGAGCTATTCCGGCCCCCGTGAAACGCAGAAGAAACTACCACCACTGTTCATAAAAGAAATTTAAATACATACATTTTCCCTGAGCTGACACCAGCCCACTGACCGGCGTTCACCAGCAAACAAACTGAACTTTTCAAACGCCATTATTCAGAGATAAAGCTTTTACGATCAAAACTTCGGAACGAGTCAGACTAAAAGTTCTTTGAATTGCACATTTTTTCTATGATATTCAGAAACACATGAAATACATTCCAAAAAGAATTTTTTTTTTTTTTTTATGTTCTGTCTTTTGTATATGCAGAATATATCGGAGCGCTAATTATTTCACATACACGACCTCATTAGGTTTCGTCTACTTCTATTACACACACACACACACACACACCACACACACACACACACACACACACACACACACGCACACACACACACACACACACACACACGCACACACACACACACACACACACCACACACACACATATATATAAAATATATATAATATATATATATATATATATCGAGAGAGACAGAGACGGAGAGAGAGAGGGGAGGGAGAGAGAGAGACAGAGAGGTAGAGAAAGCTAGCTAGCGAGCAACAGCTAGACAGACAAGTTAGCAATGCAGTATGGGTATACAGTGTGGATACACGTGCGTACATAATTGCACACGCTCACAGAGAGAGAGAGAGAGAGAGAGAGAGAGAGGGGAGAGAGGATGAGAGAGAGGAGAGAGAGAGAGAGAGAGAGAGCATCCGGCCAAACAGGGAAAGCAGACAGGCTGACAGGTCGACGACTATGGACGAGGATGTGAACATAGTTAAACTTTCTCTAACCCTCCAGCATGCATGAAGGAAAAAGGAAAACAATTAAGCAGCCTGCAACACATTTTCCCGCATCGATCACGATGGAATTGACAGCCAATCAACTCTGACAAGGACAACCACCCCCACCCCTACCCCCATCTCGACACTCGTTAATAAAAGATGAAAAAAAAAAAATCTATGCAGGCCATTTATCACATCAGATGATGTTATCAAGTACCATGCCAGAAATGCAGAAGCCATCACCAGCTGAAGATAGCACCGGAGGAAAAGCATCAAATAAATAAACTATCAACTAAATAAATGAATACATAAATATTATATAAGTAAATAAACATATCAATAATTCCGTTAACAGCTCTGGATCCAATGTTAATGTATATCAGAACTAGCTTTAAATTCGCCAGAATATTTCTTTGCTGCTTTGTTGTGAAAACGATTGTGTTGTCCTTAGTTTGCAGGAACTGTTCTGCCTTCCATGCAGATGTCTCAGATCATGGCATTCACCATCGGTTCGAAGTCACATTGGAGGACAAGTCACCTATTACCGTTTTGGACACTAGTCACATTTTATACCTATCGGACACAAGTCACAGGCTACACCTTTGGACACAAGTTACATGTTACACCTTTGGGCACAAGTCACATGTTTCACCTTTGGACACAAGTCACATGTTACTTCTTTGGACACAAGTTACATGTTACACCTTTGGACACAAGTCACGTGTTACTCCTTTGGATACAAGTCACATGTTACACCCTGGGGACACAAGTCACATATTACACCTTTGGACACAAGTCACATGTTACACCTTTGGACACACAAGTCACATGTCACACCCTTGGAAAACAAGACAGATATTACACCGATCCACCAAAACAGTGAGAACACTTCCAACGGCATTTGCAGCCATATATTCAAGCTATGCAGAAAATTGGGGTGTGTTCCACAAGGGTCTGTGCTGGAGCCCATACCCCCCCCCGCCCCATCCTCCACCCCACCCCCACCCCCCGCCCGAAACAGTACCGGGGATACCGGAAATTACAGTTTCACACACTGAAGTTTTCCGAAGATGCCATTTGCGCAAATCTATAGCTGATAGCCCTTTCCATTATAATAGCAAAGTCGTACCTCCTTCTTGCGAAAGTGTGGATAGCAAGTGAAGGAAACTCTACTTTAAAATTAACAGAGCTACGTATACCCCCCCCCCCCCCCCCCCCCCCCCCCCCCCCCCCCCCCCCCCCCCCTTCCGTCCCTTCCTAACAGTGCCGACTCTCTCGTCTCAAAGAATACTGGTCATAATCTCTACGTTTTCTAAATTCATTCAACAAGAAGAAGAAGTTTACACACTAAGCACGAAGCAAGACTACCAAAACGAACAATTATGTCCCAGAATCACGCAGATCAGTTCCGTGCACTTTGCTCCGCTGTTGAGGCAAAGGAGACTATTTCCTTCATCCTACTATACTGACACTGAAACTCACTTCTTCCAAAGGTCAGAGAGTTCCTCATGCTTAATAAGCTCCCCTTGTCTTCAAAGTCTAGTGAGAAGTCTCACAGTAAAGCCGTTAGGAAGA
>JADBJO010030605.1:0-2500 GCA_016801955.1 Conus betulinus | reverse complement strand
CTTGTCTCTCATACCTGGGTCCCTCCACCAAGACAAACCATTTCAATCGGACCTGGTACAGCGCGCGTCTCATCCTGCCTGGGTCCCCGCCTCCCAGACACCATTTTCAACGGCCTGCCGGTCAGCGGGGCGGTGTCTCATCTCCTGCCTGGGTCCCCCGCTCCCAGATTACCATTCCCAACGGGCCCTGGTCAGCGCTGTCTCTCCTGCCTGGGTCCACCCCTCCCAGATACCATTTAAACGGCCTGCGGTCAAGGCGCTGTCTCTCCACCTGGGTCCCCCCTCCCAGGAAAAACCATTTCAACCGGCCTGGTCAGCGCTTGTCTCTCCCACCTGGGGTCCCACCTCCCAGACACCATTTCAACGGCCTGGTCAGCGCTGTCTTCTCCCTGCCTGGGTCCCCCCCTCCAGAACACCATTTCAAACGGAGCAATGGTCATGCGCTGTCGTCCTCCGCCTGGGTCCCCCCTCTCATGCAGACACCCATTTTCAACGGCCTCTTTCACATCTTCTCTACACACCCCAACTCTTGGCCAGGTCTGACAACAGACATTTCTACACACCACACACACAACGCCTGTGTCTTCAGCACCTTGTCGTTTCCCTCGCCGCCATGCCATCAACACTCCACAACCCCTCTGCATTGGATTTGTGTATGTTTTCTCTCTGTCCATGATGTGTGTGTGTGTGTGTGTGTGTGTGGGTGTGTGTGTGTGTGTGTCTGTATGTCTGTCTGTTCTGTGCGGTATGGTCTGGTGGTGAGTGACGTGCATGCGTGCAGAGCGGCACGCGGCGAGCGTGTGGTGTGGTGTGTGGTGTGTGTGTGTGATGTGTTCGTTGTGCGTTGTGTGGGTACGTGTGTGCGTGTATGTGTATGTGGGTTGTGAGTGCGTTGTGATGTGCGTGCAGAAGCGTGCGAAGCGTGCGTGCGTTGCGTGCGTGCGGTGCGTGGTGTGTGTGGGGTGTGTGTGTTGTGTGTGTGTCTGATTCATTGGCTTCATGGACTTCATTCTTCCTTTGGTTTGAATTGTTGTTTTGAGTTTTTTCAGTTGTTTAGTTTGTATCATGATTTGTGTGAATGTGAAGCGCTTGGAGATCAGGAGAGAAAACGCTCCCAATAAGTTGCAATTGTGATCTCAACGGCCAACGAAACCACTCAAGTTCTTTAGCCGCGACGTGCTTGTTCTTTATCATGTGTGATTTTCAAAGGAAAAGAAAGAAAGAAAAGAATAAACGCAAAATAATGAAGAGATTGCATTAGGCCTTGAAAAGAAGATAATATCAATCGTGTTTAAGTCAGGGGGGAAGAGAAAATTCTCCTTCTCTCTATCTATCTATCTCTATATTCTCTAACCAATTCTTCTCTATCTCTTGATTTGTAATAGGGCATGGGATATTTTCCCTTGGTTTATGCTATATTCCACGTTCAGGAAGGGGGAAAAGGCTATATTTCAGATGATACTTGAAAATAATTGAGTATCTCTCTATATCTCTCCTCTCTCTCTCTCTCTATATCTCTCTATTAATTTGCTCACCTACTAAAAGAAAAAAACCACACAAAAGACCCCCATCCTCCGACTCCTCCTCCTCCTCCTCTTTCTTTCACCAATATATACTCCTTTGACATTAACAGCGAACGGTCAATTGGTATCAATCAAAATCTTTATATCCGTCGTTTTCTGTCCTGTCTGCTGCCCACCACCCCCACTCCTCTACTCTGATCCTCTTCTCTCTCTCTATCCTCTCTCTATCTCGCTCTCTCCTTCTCTCTGTGTCTGCCTCTCTCATAACAAAATGAACTCCCTGATATAAGAGCAGGTGTAGTCAGTGTCAGTATGTAGGGAAAGCACCCTTCTCTCTCTCTCTCCTCTCTCTCTCGCTCTCTTCCTCTCTTCTCTCTCTCTCTTGTCTGTCTGTCTGGTCTGTATGTCATCTATGTCTCGTCTCTCTCTCTTCTTCTCTTCGTCTCCTCTATCTCTCTCGTCTTCTCTTCTTCTATCTCTTTATTGTGGATATGTCAGGGTGGGGACGATACAATTTGCCAGGTAACTTTAACTTTCGTCGCGACTGAGGGATTATGCCTGAGGGCTTAGGGGTTGAAAAAGAGTCTCTGGGTCCAAACAAAAAAGTCTCCACAAATATGTGTACCGAGCGGGCTGGTGAAAGCGGGGGGGGGGGCCGAGGACACACGTTTTCCAGTTTACAGAAGAGCCTTCTGCCTCCAGTCCCCAAAGATGGTTACTATGAATTTAGGACGACGGGAGCGTTGAACTCGTGTGTGGGTGTGTGTGGGTGGTGTGTGATTGTGTGTGTGTGTCGTGTGTGTGTGTGAAGTGTGTGTGTGTGTGGTGTAGTGTGGGCCATGTGTGTGTGGTGTGTGTGTGTGTGTGTGTGTGTGAGTGAGAGAAAGAGAGAGAGTGAGTGAGTGAGTGAGTGGTGTGTGTGTGTGTGTGTGTGGATGTGAGTGTTGTGTGTGTGGGTGTGTGTTGGGTGTGTGTGT
>JADBJO010030604.1:0-2500 GCA_016801955.1 Conus betulinus | reverse complement strand
TCACTCACTCTTCATTGTACATAACAAGTCCGGGCTCGAAGCATTAAACACAAGGAGATGATTGGACTGATGATGGCTTATTAGGGAATGGTAAGTGCATTGACACAGACAGACAGAAAGACAGGTATACAGATAACAGACGGACGAAAACACATACACTTGCATGGTAGATTGCATACACATTAAATCATACTCTCTCTCTCTCTCTCTCTCTCTCTCTCTCTCGACCCTCCTCTCTCTCTCTCTCCCCACTCCCTCCATCTCCCTCCCTCCCTTCCTCCCCCCCCCCCCTCTCTCTTTATTTGTCGTAAATGCGCGCATACATACAATTACTCACAAACACATGACCACTCAAAACCACACAGAAAACACACACACACACACACACACACACACACACACACACACACACACACACACACACACATACACATGTTGCATGCACACACATTAAAGCATATACATACTCATTCTTATTCTCCCTGTCTCTCTGCTCTGTCTGTCTGCCTCTCTCTATGTGTCTCCCTGTCTCTCTGTATCTCTCAGTCTCTCTGTTTCCTCTCTCTCTCTCTCTCTCTCTCTCTCTCACACACACACACACACACACACACACACACACACACACACACACACACACACACACACACGCACACACATACACATACATACATAGAAACGCACACACACATGCACATACACACACATGCACGTACGCATGCGCGCGCGCGCGCGTACACACACACACACACACACACACACACACACACGCACGCACGCACGCACGCACACACACACACACACACACACACACACACACACACACACACACACACACACTTTCGTATCAGTGGAGTTGTTGAACCGTCTCTTCAGTAAAATGATTACATTATTAGGTGGGGCAAGATGTTTGGGCGGGAACAGTAGGAACGGTCAGTCAAAGGAGGTGATGAAAGAGGAAATTCAATCTCGCTTCGTCCTTACTCCTCAAACGTCCAGGTTCTCTCTCTGTCAGAAACGAATATGAAACGTCGAACAAAACATCTCTTGCCAGCAGGATATTTGAGCTCTCTTTGTCGATAATTTTGATAACTTTGTTCAACACAACAAATGAAACAAAGCAACTATTCGTGCTTCTTCTTCAGTTTGAAATATACCTTGAAACATCAAACAATTTTCTTGATAGCAGGAGATTCTCTCTCTCTCTCTCTCTTTGTCAATAATTTTGAGAAGTTTGTTCCTCTCAACGAATGAAACAAGCAATTACTACAAATGCTGTGAATAACTTTTTCATGCCTCCCCCGCGGTTTGAAATATCTCTTCCTCATTCGCATTGTCTCCTCTGCTTGGAAACACCTTGAAATCCTACCGATCTTTGAACACACGTCCCTCAACATCCGTTGAACTGAAATCCATTTACTGCTTTTAAATTGAAAGCAATTTCACCTAATCTTGTTTTCCCCCCTTTTTTTTTTTGTAGAAACGTACACATGTAAACATATTGGTAAAGATACATGTGCACATATATGCGCAAGTGTGGGGGCACACACAGACGCTCATAAGAATGCTCGCACACATGCAAACTCCCACCCACCCCTTACACACACACACACACACACACACACACACACACACACACACACACACACACACACACACACACACGCACGCACGCGCGCAATTAGATGTCAACAGAGTTGACAAAAGTAAATCTCAGTAATCTGATGTCACCGTATCATGTGTAACCCCATTCCTCTAATTTCTACCCCACTGCCAAGACACTGAAGCGCAAGCATCTTACGAAAAGAACAGCAGACAGAAGTTCCAAAGTCAACTTGACAGCCTGCTGTCTCAGACTCTTCAAAATGGGAATGTGCGGTGAAGTGGAAAGAAATTCCCTCCACAATTAGATTGTGAAGGGACTGCACAGGACAGCTGGAGGGACACAGGAACAGCTGTCGGGATGGGTGGGGCACGTCATGGGTTAGGACATTCATTCCATTGTCCTCTTGGTTCCTCAAACGTCCAGGGTCCTCTGTTGCAGAAGAGAGCCAGAATAATATAAAATTGACAACATTGATGGTCTAAGACCAGGGTATTTTCTCTCCATACCTCTCTGTGTCAATCATCTGAATAAAGCTAGTTCAATCCACAGCAAGCGAGCTACTACAAAACAAATAAGCAAACAAACAAAAAAATCAAACAGACGACAAAGAAACACACACACACACACACCACACACACACACCACACACACACACACACACACACACACACACCACACACACACACACACACACACACACACTTGTAAAACCGTTTTGTGTACAGCAACCAGCTCACGAAAAGAACACATATTAACAGGAGTTTGAAACAGACATCTGCCTCTCAGTATCCCAAACTTTGCGCATTGTGGTACAATGAAGCAGAAAAGTGACCTGCCCTGTGAGCATCCCCATGTAGAAAAGACAGAGGCGTGCACCCTGGTATCTATCACGTCTTC
>JADBJO010030603.1:0-17706 GCA_016801955.1 Conus betulinus | reverse complement strand
AGATTACATTTTGCAATCAGAGGAGAATAACGTTCATAATATAGACAATCAAATACCTTGTCTGGAGGCTCGTCCTATGATTACAAGACCTGAAACTATTAAAGCATTTGTTGTAGGCTACTCCTGGTAGCCTACAACAAATATAAAAAGGAACAGTGGAAACAAAATCCTTGAACCAAATGTGTGGAAAATTACTTCTGCTCTATAGTAGTGACTGGTCAGTCATGGTCAATTTTTAAAAGGCAGACACACACACTGAAAATAACAGAGGCGTGTGTTATTTAGCGCTGCTGATGAAAACTTTTGATCTGCTCTGCACGTGTACATGTCAGTGAAAGATAAACACTGCAAAAAAAAAAAAAAAAAAGAGGTGATTTCTGTTGGCACCACAGTGCGATATATTACATGTCTTCTGCTCTTTTCAATAACCAAGTGATAGTGGAAACTCTGTACCACATATATTGACATGTCACTATTGCTTATTGTAGTACGACAGCGTGCTTGCAAATCAAGTTTCATTGAAGAAAAGACATGTGCGATGATGGCCATGTACAGATCTCCAAAGCTGTAATTGCTAGGGCCTTGATATCTTCAACATGTGATTGTATGGCAGGCAATAGTTGAAGAAGCCAAGAAAATAATGCCCGGTGGCAAAGATAAATTCCAGCTCGCACCTATATCGCTGAAAATATCTCTTTTATCGTTAGCAGGTGATTGTCTTTGGCTCCCACTCAAACATCTTCCAATGTAGTTGAATCATTGCCAAAAGCTTCCAGCATCTGGAGTAGTCCTAGACTGTAACAGTAAAAAGATAATATGACGTCATTTCGAAAAGTGAGACATCTGTCACAACAGGAGACTTGCATACTTTGAATGTAAAGAGACTGAGTTGTTTATGACTATTGATATCACTGACTTTCCACCTACTAACTCCGGAATGTCTTTGAACCGTCTGTTTTAGATTATACCATCAGCAAATCGTTGTTGTTGTTGTTGTTTTTGTGGACATAATGAAAGCATAAGAAGACAGAAGAAAAATCAGCGACAAGGAAAGTAAAACCCTTCCCAAGACAACTGTACATTTAAAACACACATATGAAAGCAAGTGTCACTGCACTGCACAATGACATGAAAGAAGACGATTCAGCTCAATGGAAAAGACAACCCTGATAGGTTCCTTTGCTGTCGGATGCACTTTTAGCAACATGCATGGATGAATTTGTCAATGCTGCTGATACGCATAAATGACAATAAAGTAGTCGCTTGTATCAATGTTTCATGGAGAAAGGCAGAAAGTGCCTTTTTAAAAAAAAATCAACAGTCGTATTAGATGTACATGATAATTGTATGATTGTGCCAACATCATTACACAATTATTTTCATGTGTTCATCTCTGTCAATATCAAGTTGGAAAGAAGTCCTTAAATAAGCTGACGTGGTTTATTTTTTATTTTTTTTTTTTTTTTTGTTTAATTTTACTGTTTAACAGAATTCAAGAAAAGTTGTACATTCCTAAATTTCCATCGGATGTATTCAGTTGAGTCTCTAGTCAGTTCGATTAACAATCAAGTCTTGTCGGAAGCGGGTTTCCGACACTGTGCACATCGCTTGAAGACGTGTTGCACGCATGCTTCCGACAGAGTTTGACGATTTTTTAAATCATACCGCTTTTTTTTTCTTTAAAGGGCAATAAATTTCGTTTCATGGATAGCTTCGGGCTTTTTTGCAGTTGCTTCCCTTAGACCGTTCTTCGTGTATTCTGTAGTAGTTTTATACGAATTTGAATTATTCTACTCTCAGTTCCCGTGATCACACGATTTTGAACATGCCGGCGCCTAGGTGAAGTAGGTTCGTGCGGAACATGAGAGTGAATCAGGCATTTTGTTGTCAAATTCTTGTGCTTATGCAGTTGTCATAAGATACTATTCTCTGTAGGTCATACCAAGTGCTCAGAAGTGTAATTGAACTTGTGTGGGAGGATAGAGAGCATGAGGAAGTGGATTACAGTGTGCACTAAAAGTTTTTGTTTTTTTTTGCGTATGAGTATCGTTTTGGATTACTTCATCATGTGAACTGAGTGGATTCCTCACTGAAGATAGCTTTTTTGATAACTATATTGTTTCTTCTATCCAATGTTGTATGTTTCATGCTCCTAGGTGAAGCGGTTGATTCTTTATGATTTTTTGAAAATTGCCAAAAATTGTGTGATTTGAGGGACAAACCAGTGCATTTTGGCTGCGACTTGACTGAGTTTTAAATACCATTCATTTTATAAAAGACCTTCATTCCATGAAACTCCAGTAGGTGTGTTCAGCGTGCTGACTAGTTTGTACAACAATGTGTTTCTAAACAATGTTAGTTTTGTGATAAAACAGATAAGGAAATCAGTTATTTGTTTGAATGTACACTATTTACTACACTGTACATGTCCTAATGATTTGTGGGATGTTTTGAGCATGTCTTGACCCAAATTATGGTTTAGGAAAAGTTGCAAAATTGACATGAAGAACAACTCCAAGGTAAACATCAACTTTTGGCAGGAGCAGCGCTGTCATAGATGATCTGAAGAAGCAGATGACTGACATTCAAGTAGAACTGAAGAGCACCAAGCAGCAACTGCAGACGACACAGACCCAGCTGGAAACAAGTCAGAGGAATCTTCAATCCATGCAGGAGATTGTTAGGTCCAACCCGGGAAGCATTCAGTGCAGCCAGTCCATCCAGGCTGCCCTTAAGGCCTCCCAAGAGAAGGTGAGCAGCATCGAAGAGGAACTGCAGAAGACCTGTGACCAGCTGCGCCATCAGGAGCAGGCCTTCACTGCAGTCCAGACACGGCTGCAGGATGAGGTCCGCTCCCTGAAGGTGGAGGTGGACAGCTTACAGGCCAGTTACGCCCTGCTGAAGTCATCAGAACAGGGTGAGCAATATGAAGTCAGTTACATTAGTAAAGTATCAGGTGAGTGGGGTTAAGAAGGCGTCACTGCGTGCTGACGAAGCCATGTACACTGCACTACACCTGCTGATGACGTCATTGTCAGCATGCAGGGCTTTGGTCCTACAGATGGTCTGATAAAATCGTTCAGCGACATTACTGAAAAATGAATTGTTTCAGTGATGTGGGTGACAAGGCGTATTTTCACTGATGAAGCTGAAACTGATTAAGCGTCAGTGATGTAGGTGAAATTGTACACCTTTAGAGATGTGGATGACTTTGTTTGACTCCAGCGATGCGCTTCTATTAGTAGATATTCAGTGAATTGGCTTGATTTGTACATTTTTGGTGTATAGGGTTACAACAGATTACATCAGACAGACTGTTAGCGTTGATTTTGAGGTCGACAGAGTAAGTTAACATCTTGATGCGTATGCAAAGAATTAATGATATATACGAAATATTGATATTGAATTGGATTAAATAAACAGACATATAATGAATGTTGATGGTGAACTCAATATACTAAAAAATAATGTTGACGTTGGAGTGGACAGAGCACAAGAATGATTTCTAATGTTGAATGTAAACTTGATATACTAAAGATAATGTTGACATTGGAGTGGACAGAGTACAAGAATGATTTCTAACGTTGAATGTAAACTTGATATACTAAAGATAATGTTGACGTTGGGGTGGGTGAGTAAAGGAATATTTCTCATGTTGAAGATGAGCTGGACAGAGGATATGAACGTGTTATCAATGTTGGAGTGAACCAGACTGTGTCAACAGATATCAATGTTGATGGTGACGTGGTCAGAGTAAATGGATGGGTAATTAATGTGGATGATTAAATGAAGACACAACATGAAAACATTAATTTAGATGGTAATTGGGACAGAGTAAATAGACCTCACAGATGGTGGCATTGGATATCATAGAGCAAACAGGTACAATGGCAACGTTGTTGTTAAATTAGGCATGGAGTAATATAACTGTAATAATGATCGGTGATGCCGCTCAATGTTATTCGATAGTGACACGTGATAAGGAGGAAATCAGAGATGAACAGAAACAGGATTTAAATCCAGATGACACGAAAATCAAAAGACATGTACACGTGCCTGTGCTTTACATGTTTGTTGATACATTTTCTGATTGATGTGACTCACAGAGAAGTGTGTTTCAGGATCTACATTCACAAGATGGGGCCCCTGATTGACCTGACTCACAGAGAAGTGTGTTTCAGGATCTACATTCACAAAATGGGGGCCTCTGATTGACCTGACTCACAGAGAAGTATGTTTCAGGATCTACATTCACAAGATGGGGCCTCTGATTGACCTGACTCACAGAGAAGTGTGTTTCAGGATCTACATTCACAAAATGGGGCCTCTGATTGATGTGACTCACAGAGAAGTGTGTTTCAGGATCTACATTCACAAGATGGGCCGTACAACATGTCCTGACAACACGTCCCTTGTGTATTCTGGTGAGTTCTGTTGTACTGATTGTTGCTCTCTCTCTCTCTCTCTCTCTCTCTCTCTCTCTCTCTCTCTCTCTCTCTCTCAGAAAAAATCTTCTTCTACATTTCAAAGGTTTACTACTATTTAATGACTCGCACTCTAACCACTGAGCCACTGGGGCACCTGATATTTGTAGGAAATTTAAGCCTTATGAAGTTCACTTTTGTTCCTCCTTGACCAGATCCAGCTTGAACACCTCTCTGCCACTTCTGCCATTACTTTCAGGGCTCTGTTTTTTCCCTCCCTGCAACTGAGAGTTGTTTCATGAGGCTGTATGCAGACGTTCTACAACCCCCCTAACTCCAATTTCTGCAGTGAGGACTTTGACTGATAGCCTTCTCTCCTCAGGCTGTTTGCCAGATCAGCATACTTTTCAGTCTTGTAGATTTGAGCTGCCTCCATTCTGTTCTCATATGGCACCGTGAGCTCGATCATGATCAGCTGCTTGGTTGACTGAGAGTGGACTACTATGTCTGGTCTCATGCCACTCTTGCTGATGATCTCTGGGTGACTCTTCCATTCTGGGAGGTCTGCAGTGCACTCCCAGTCATCTGCCCCGTCCAGCAGACTCTGCCTGCGTGTTCCGAGTGGCACTGTTGTTCTTGGCCATGATTCGCTGCCTCCTGCCGTGAAGAATGTTGCGGGTGCTTTTGCAGCCCTGATTTTCCCTTTTGTGGTGTTGGTACTAGCCCAGACTGCTTGTACAATCTCTTTGAGCACTTGGTTGTGCCTCCATGTGTACCTTCCTTGAGCCAGGGCTACTTTACATGAGCTTAGGACATGCTCCACTGTTTGTTTTTCATGGCAGAGGGGACATGCAGGATCGTCTGTTTTTCCCCCACTTCACCAGGTTTGTATTTGAGGGCAGAAGGTCATATGCAGATCTGAGAATGAAGCAGATCCTGAGAGGGGCCATGTGCCAAATGTTATTCCAAGTGAGACTTCTTTGGAGTGCGTTCTCCCACGTTGTCCATTGCCCTTGCTGGCTCTGCTGGACTGCTTTTTGAAGTCCTTTTTGGTCTTCTTTTCTCATCTCCTGAATCATTATGTCTCTTTTGGCTTTTTCTTTGGCCTTTGACCACCATTCGGTTTTTTGGTCACCCCCAGTCCTTGTCTGTTGGTCTGTGTGTGTCCTGTTATTTCTCTGATCTTGAGACTTTCTTTTGCAGAATCCATCGCCTCTTGAACTTTCCATCTTCTGCCTGTCTTCAGCTGGGGCTTGATTGCTTCTACCACCCTTGTCTCCTGAGTCCTCCAGCATGCTTTGAAGTCTGATCTTCCCTGCTTTGTATTCCTCCAGGATGGATTTCAAATACATATAGACAAACAGACGTATAGAAAAATAGACGGTTTGATGCATTGTGCGCACGTGCATGCGTGCATGCGTGCATGCGCGCGCGCGCATGTGTGTGTGTGTGTGTGTGTGTGTGTGTGTGTGTGTGTGTGTGTGTGTGTGTGGTGTGTGTGTGTGTGTGTGTGTTGAAAATGAAATGAGGCAGGGAACAGTAAACAATAAACTTATGGGAGTAATAGTTACCCTACTTATTTACTGTTTATATATAGATACATATATATACATGTGTGTGTGTGTGT
The DNA here is from genome assembly GCA_016801955.1 of Conus betulinus. NCBI lineage: Eukaryota > Metazoa > Mollusca > Gastropoda > Neogastropoda > Conidae > Conus > Conus betulinus. The sequence goes on along the minus strand of JADBJO010030603.1, from coordinate 11,655 downwards.
GTGTGTGTGTGTGTGTGTGTGTGTGTGTGCTCGTGGATTCGAGTAAAAATACTCCGGGTAGACGTTCTTGGTATCTGTTAAATGCTTTGATCTGTAGAAGTCTTGAACTTGGAAACGCAGGATAAAAAAAAGAACAGCTCTCAAAGGAAACTTCTGTGGTACACCATAATGTCGCAGCAGCTTCCAAATAGATGCTCTGTCGACACTGTCGAAAGCCTTCTCGTAATCGATGAAAGTGATATACAGTGGTGAGTTCCACTCCGACGACTGCTCCAGGATGATGCGGAGTGTGGCAATCTGGTCGGTGCAGGATCTGTCCTTGCGGAAGCCCACTTGCTGATCTCTGAGATGTGCGTCTGCCTGGTCCTCCATCCTTTCCAATAGGATTCTGTTGAATACCTTTCCTGGGACTGACAGCAATGTGATGCCTCTGTAGTTGGTGCATGAGCTGAGGTCACCTTTCTTCGGCAGTTTGATCAGGTGACCTTCTTCCCATTCTGTTGGGATCTGTTCTTCCTCCCAAATCCTTGCAAAAAGATGCTTGGAAGTGAAAACAGGGGTGAGACAAGGGTGTCTTCTCTCACCGTTCCTGTTCCTTCTCGCTATAGACTGGGTCATGAAGACGTCAACTGCAGGCAAGCGCAATGGCATCCAGTGGACTCTTTGGAAGCAGCTGGATGACCTAGACTTTGCCGATGATTTGGCCCTTCTTTCACACCCCAGCCACAGATGCAAATCAAGACCACAATAGTGGCAGAAACTTCATCCAGCATTGGACTGAACATCCACAAAGGAAAGAGCAAAGTCATGAAAGCCAATGCCACAAACCAAGACCCCTTCATGCTAGAAGGCAACGCGCTGGAGGAGGGTGGACAACTTCACTTACCTTGGCAGCGTCGTCGACATACAAGGTGGTACAGATGCTGATGTCAGAGCCAGAATCGGGAAAGCGAGAGCAGCCTTCCTCCAGCTGAAGAATATCTGGAAATCAAATGTCATCTCCAAGAAAACCAAGATAAAGGATATTCAATAGCAATGTCAAATCAGTACTTCTTTATGGAGCTGAGACGTGGCGAACCACAGTTACCATCACCAACAAGATCCAGACTTTCATCAATTCCTGTCTGAGGCGCATACTGAGGATCCACTGGCCAGACAGGATCAGCAACGAACACCTGTGGCAACAGACAAATCAGAAGCCAGCCGATGCAGATATTCTCCAAAGGAGATGGAGGTGGATAGGCCACACCCTAAGAAAGCCTGCCGACAACTCCACCAGACAAGCCATTGTCCTGGAACCCTCAGAGGAAGAAAGAGAGAGGCCGCCCAAGGAACTCCTGGTGCCGAGATCTGCAGGCGGACGTGACAGCGTTGGGGAAAACCTGGAGCCAGCTGGAGAGAAATCGCCCTGGACTGTGATGCCTGGAGGACCCTTGTCGGCGGCCTATGCCCCAGAAGGGGTTGTAGGCGTAAGTAAGTAAGTAAGTACGTAAGTAAGTAAGTAAGTCTCACAGGAAAGCACTGTGTTCGAGGGAGAGCGATGTGGAGGGGGGAGAGAGAGAGGGCGGGCAGGAACAGGACGTGGGTGATGGGGGAGGGGAAGGGAAGGGAAGATAGAGGAATGAAAAGACGGGGGAGAGAGTCTTTCCTGATTTTTATTAGTGTTTTTTTTCCTCTCCGTGTGTGTGTGTGTGTGTGTGTGTGTGTGTGTGTGTGAGTGTGAGTGTGCACGCGAGTGCGTGCGTGGCTTCGTGCATGCGTGCATACGTACGTGGGTGCGCGCTCGAGCGCGCGCGCGTTTGTGAATGTATGTGTGTGTGGGCATATGTGTGTGTGTGTGTGTGTGTGTGTGTGTGTGTGTGTGTGTGTGTGTGTGTGTGTGTGTGTGTGTGTGTGTGTGTGTGTGTGTGTGTGTGTGTGTGTGTGTTATTCGTGCGTGCTTGTTCGAGTCCGTGTATGTATTTGTGCGTGCTGTGTGTGTGTGTGTGTGTGTGTGTGTGTGTGTGTGTGTGTGTGTGTGTGTGTGTGTGTGTCTGTATGTGCATGTGTGCATGAGTGTGTTTAATATTTCTTTTTCTTCAAAAGTGTTGAGACTTTGTAACAATTTCTTAAATGTCCGTACATCTAAAGGTTAATCTGACACACATGTTGGTTTAATGAGTCAGTGAGTGTGTGTGTATGTGTGTGTGTTAGTGTGTGTGTGTGTGTGTGTGTGTGTGTGTGTGTGTGTGTGTGTGTGTGTGTGTGTTTTGTGTGTTAGTGTGTGTGTGTGTGTGTGTGTGTGTGTGTGTGCGTGTGTGTGTGTTCTCTGTGTCAAAATGGTGTGTGTGCATATATGCGTGTTTTGCACACACCTGTGCGTGCGCGCGCGCGCGCGCGCGCGCGCGTATGTATGTGTGTGTGCGCGCGCGCCGCGTGTATGTGTGTGTGTCTATATATATATAACTCACCATGTATATATATATATATACATGTGTCTGTGTGTGTGTGTGTGTGTGTGTGTGTGTGTGTGTGAAGTCAGATTGGCGCAGAGTACAGAACTGTTTGATCAAAAGTATATGCAACGTCAGAAACGTCTGATTCATTTGCTTTACGGATGAGTGAAAGGGAACGCGAGGTTCCAGACACAATGAAGGCTGTATGCACAGCACTGTACCTGAGAGGAAGAGAGCACGGATCCAGACCACATCACGCCTGTATGCACGTGGCTGGTCTTTGCGGAAATAAGGAACACGGTCCACTGGGTTTGTCAGCACCTTAGCGCCGTTGTGATGGTGTTTTCCATTGAAGATTAGACATGAACCCATGCATGTGTGTAGTGTCGTCAGTGTAGGTCATTTGTTGGCTGTTGCAGGAGTTGCTGGGGGATCAGTGTATAGTAATCCTGGCGGAGGCTCCAACTACCTGTGTCTGGTGATGGATCCTCAGCTGGCCAACGTGACTGAGTCCAAATATTATACTTATCTGTACGGTGCAGAATATCAAGGTATCGAAGGTCAACATGACCAGGACGTCGTGTGCTCCGTGTGCCGGGCTCCCCAGACCACCACCCTCATGATACCCGCCACCCTCACCTGTCCCCCTGGCTGGAGTAGTCAGTACACGGGGTATATTTAATGGCTCTCAACGAGGAGATAATGGTCAGAGGACCGAATTCGTTTGTGTTGATGAGCTCCCTGTCATCGTGAAGGTGGAGATGCCAGTAAAAGTGGGGCTCTGTTTAATTATGTGAGGGCTGTCTGTGGTAGCCTCCCCTGTCCACCCTATGTCTTTGACGAAACGGTGACCTGTGTGGTTTGTTCCATGTAGTCAGAACAGTTACCAACCTGAACACTATACTTTTTTTTTGAAATTTACCATTACATTGTGCATCATGTCAGTGTTGTTTTCTTCAATTTTGTAGGAATTCAGCTTTAATTTACACCGTTGGCAGACAATTGATATAGGCCCTACAGGTTGCCTGTGTACAGTTTTGAGGACTTGTAATAGTTGTGTTGTACCAAGCTTATAATTTCTCTGTCATCCATTCATCTGTCTATCCTATCCCCCCCCCCCCCCTTATCTCACGTGCAGGCACGCTTTATTTCTCATCAACGTACTACCTATCGACCATGTGATAAGTATTTCTCAACACATTTGTTTATTGCTTGACTCTGTCTGTGTCTTTGTCTGTCTGTCTCTCTGAAACACCAATAGCTGTTTTGTACTATGCTGATAATTTCGCTGCCATCCATTCATCTGTCTATCCTACTCACCCTCCGGTTATCTCATGTGTAAGCACGTTTTATTCCTCATTTTATGTATCATTATCTACCACGTACTATTCGTGTTTCGCAACTCGTTTGTTTATTGCCTCTCTCTCTCATTCTCTCTCGCTCTTAATCTCTCTCTCTCTCTCTCTGCTCTCTCTCTCTCTCTCTCTCTCTCTCTCTCTCTCTCTCTCTCTCTCTCTCTCTCTCTCTCTCTCTCTGTCTTGCTCATTATTCATAATACAACAGTATTGACGAGAGAAAAAAACTGTGTCTTCATGCATGACGATGACGTAAAAAGTGTCATCATTCTGCCATGTCCTGTAGAGCCTACCATGACATTTGCAGTACACGCTCTTGAGACTCATCAGTGTTTAAACTTTGTTTGTCTATGATTTCATTTATCCATCAGCTTTAAATCATGCACAGTGTGGTGTCAAAGCTTAGCGGGTGTGGTGTAGGGTATACGAACTGGTCCGCACGCAGTAACGTCTTCCATGAAATTGAAACTGAAACTGTTTGCCTATGATAGCTAGCAACCACAGCACACTAGAAGCCTCTCAATGTTGATGCTTTGTTTGCTTGAAGCAATGTACGAAAGTGTTCTCATTTATGGTTACTTTGCTTATGTGATAGAATCTTGTTCCTCTTTTATTGTTTAATTTTGTCTGCTTAGAACTAGTAACATGTACGTAGATCACGTCTTGGTACATGTAACTGCTAGCATCTATTGTAACGCTCTTATGTGATGGCCAGACGCCTGACATTAAAAGATGTCAGCTGACTCATTGTGCCCTTTTCTCGGTGGGTGTGCAAGGAGGGAACAGAGTGTCAGGGCATATCTGTCATACATATAGATGCAGTGCGTTAATGAATGGTGTGGGCAGAGAGACAGTGAGAAAGAGAGAGAGAGAGAGAGAGAGAGAGAGAGAGAGAGAGAGAGAGTGAGAAAGCAACAGAGAGAGAGAGAGAGAGAGAGAGAGAGAGAGAGAGAAACAGAAACAGGAGAGAGAGACAGAGACAGAGAGAGACAGAGAGAGAAAGAGAGACAGAGAGACAGAGAGGCAGAGATAGAGATAGAGGGGGGCGGGGGTGTAGCCAATGTATCCAATAGAAGTGTTCCAACTGACTGTAGCATCATGACCCAATTTGGCGACAGCTTTACAGGTAAACTACCATAAGCCCAAATCTTAGGAAGAATGAGAAAACCATCTTGAGTGCACCTTACACAGGAAAATGTCCACCAGTCTGTACACCTCTCAATGATTTCATGAGATGAAGGAACGTGATAGAGAAAAATACTGGAGGAGCATTAATGGAACCTAACTTTCTCTGTTCACTTTTTTCTTCATTGAACCAGGATTGCTTTCACAGTGAAGTGATTGCGAGCAGAAATTAGCCTGGAGAGTTGGTTTGGCAGTATAGAACTCCTTATTTTAATTTTGTTTCATTAACTATTTTAAAGGAATTTTACCTTTATTCTCTCTCTCTCTTTCTCTCTCATCTCTCTCTCTCTCTCTCTCTCTCTCTCTCTCTCTCTCTCTCTCTCTCTCTCTCTCTCTCTCTAGCAGTTCTGTCATCTGATTCTCTTTGCACAGTACGAATGTCTTCCAGGACTCATTTGAAACGGTCCCAATTACCTTAGCAGAGGGATGATAGGTGTTTTGGAGGACAGCTTTGACCTTTTGGATTCAAACACAGAACTCGTCAGTGAATATTGTTCTTTCTCGTCTTGTTCTTCAAACCAAGTGTGGGGGGAAGGGGTGTGTGTGTTTCAGTCCTAGTGTTGGGCTTTATTTTACCTTTATCACCTACATGTCTCACAAACATGAGGAACGTGAAGACACGCCCTTGGCCTGTTCATCACTGCTTCCTTGTGTAGTATTGGGGTTGGAAGGAAAATGATCACTTTGCTTGTTAAACTACTGTCAGGATGAATACCATCAGACAGCAAGGAAGCTGAAAAGCAATGCAAAGGATATGCAGTTTACACGGGGATACAGACGGTGGGAGAATCTGACAACCCTATTTCAGTATTCTGAACCCACAGGGTTCCAGGAAAACAGGTAACCAATGGGATGGGCGTGTGGGAACAAGGCCTGGGTCAATTGACACACGTCCCTGTTCTCCAAAATGGTGATGACCAAAATGGTGAGAACTTCACACTAACGTCGATCCCAGTTCAACTCTTCCTACCTTTACATAGGAGATTTCCGCGCGAGTCATGGTTAGAAAAATAAAGATATTGTAATACATTTTACAGAGTCACAATGGAGTAAGAACTTGACTCGCACAAGATTACAGGGGAGAGATTCCTGCATTATTGAGTGTATTGTAGGAATAACAGTACCTTTGGCGTCAGAATCAGTTATTTCAAATTTGATTCATGGTTCACTTATCGTTGAATATCGATCAACAAGACCATTCCTCCTTATCACCAGTTTGTCAACGAAAGAGAAAAAAATGGCTTCTGATTTCTGTCTCTGGCAGGCAATAGCTTCTTTGCTTCTCTGTTGTTTAGATAACAATCAGCCATATCAAAAACACAACAGTAAAGCAACAACTACATATCACTCATGCAACACTGATCCACGTTGTACAAGAATTTGCTCTGTGTGTGTGTGTGTGTGTGTGTGTGTGTGTGTGTGTGTGTGTGTGTGTGTGTGTGTGTGTGTGTGTGTGTGTGTGTGTGTGCGTGCGCGTGCGTGCGTGCGTGTGCGTGCGTGCGTGCGTGCGTGCGTGCGTGTGTGTGTGTGTGTGTGTGTATGTGTGTGTGTGTGTGTGTGTGTGTTCGGCACCACGTGTCTGCACCACGTTTATCTCTTTATAGGGAGGAAAACGTTTTTAAGCGCTGTGGCGTTGTTTACACCAGCCAGACACCTTTTTTTTTTTTTTTTAGTACACATGCACCGCATTCATGATGACACATTTTTACCAGTGAGCAGTCAGTCGCACACGCCAGGTATGTGTAGACACAAGGCAGGAATCAGCTTGTGAAATCCTGTGACAGGTGCTGCCAGAAATAGTGGTCCGTGAATAATGTTTATGATGAAAAGGAAATTAATTCCTTCATTACACAATTTACATGAAAAACTCGTTTATATTACATGTTTGCTTTTGACTATAAAACATACGACTGACCCTACCATACACGGCACATACCTTTGTTCATCCACCATGCAAAATAATTCAACGATCAAAACGGTCTAGCTAGCACAATTTTTTGATGAAAGAATGAAGAGAACTGAGTCACACGTCTTACACACACGCAACACAAGAGAGAGAGAGAGAGAGAGAGAGAGAGAGAGAGAGGAGAGAGAGACTCAGGGAGAGAGAGACTCACGGACACACACACACACACACAACACATACACACACACACACCACACACACACACACACACACACACACACACACACACACACACACACTTACACACACACACACACATTGTATCACATTCATTAAAGCTGAAGTACGTCACTGCTGGAACCAATGCAACGCTGCAAACGTTTGGCATCTTCAACATCATGGCACCATACACCCAGCTGACGGCAGTGCAGCCTGGTTTCACCCAGTTCTCTTCACTGTGGTGCATGTGACCAGACCGTCCTTCACCGCCGCTGTGGCCCATGGGGTCTGGCTGTGTATCGGGATGTCACAGTCAAGTGGGACACCCAGAGGGGTAAGTGCTGCCAAGGTGGGAGATCACACTGACACACGCTGCACGTGAGAATTCAGGTTATGACATTCTGCTGTTTGGAGGGATTCCTACGTCTTCCTTGCGTCTAACGTCATAAACAATCTTGTTGTTGTTTTTAATGGGCCAAGTGATAGTGGAAACTCTGTACCACATATATTGACATGTCACTATTGCTTATTGTAGTACGACAGCGTGCTTGCAAATCAAGTTTCATTGAAGAAAAGACATGTGCGATGATGGCCATGTACAGATCTCCAAAGCTGTAATTGCTAGGGCCTTGAATATCTTCAACATGTGATTGTATGGCAGGCAATAGTTGAAGAAGCCAAGAAAATAATGCCCGGTGGCAAAGATAAATTCCAGCTCGCACCTATATCGCTGAAAATATCTCTTTTATCGTTAGCAGGTGATTGTCTTTGGCTCCCACTCAAACATCTTCCAATGTAGTTGAATCATTGCCAAAAGCTTCCAGCATCTGGAGTAGTCCTAGACTGTAACAGTAAAAAGATAATATGACGTCATTTCGAAAAGTGAGACATCTGTCACAACCAGGAGACTTGCATACTTTGAATGTAAAGAGACTGAGTTGTTTATGACTATTGATATCACTGACTTTCCACCTACTAACTCCGGAATGTCTTTGAACCGTCTGTTTTAGATTATACCATCCAGCAAATCGTTGTTGTTGTTGTTGTTTTTGTGGACATAATGAAAGCATAAGAAGACAGAAGAAAAATCAGCGACAAGGAAAGTAAAACCCTTCCCAAGACAACTGTACATTTAAAACACACATATGAAAGCAAGTGTCACTGCACAATGACATGAAAGAAGACGATTCAGCTCAATGGAAAAGAGACAACCCTGATAGGTTCCTTTGCTGTCGGATGCACTTTTAGCAACATGCATGGATGAATTTGTCAATGCTGCTGATACGCATAAATGACAATAAAGTAGTCGCTTGTATCAATGTTTCATGGAGAAAGGCAGAAAGTGCCTTTTTAAAATCAACAGTCGTATTAGATGTACATGATAATTGTATGATTGTGCAAACATCATTACACACAATTATTTTCATGTGTTCATCTCTGTCAATATCAAGTTGGAAAGAAGTCTTCCGACAGAGTTTGACGATTTTTAAATCATACCGCTTTTTTTTTCTTTTTTTTTTAGGGCAATAAATTTCGTTTCAGGGATAGCTTCGGGCTTTTTTTGCAGTTGCTTCCCTTAGACCGTTCTTCGTGTATTCTGTAGTAGTTTTATACGAATTTGAATTGTTCCTACTCTCAGTTCCGTGATCACACGATTTTGAACATGCCGGCGCCCAGGTGAAGTAGGTTCGTGCGGAACATGAGAGTGAATCAAGCATTTTGTGGTCAAATTCTTGTGCTTATGCAGTTGTCATAAAGATACTATTCTCTGCAGGTCATACCAAGTGCTCAGAAGTGTAATTGAACTTGTGTGGGAGGATAGAGAGCATGAAGAAGTGGATTACAGTGTGCACAAAAAGTTTTTGTTTTTTTTGCGTATGAGTATCATTTTGGATTACTTCATCATGTGAACTGAGTGGATTCCTCACTGAAGATAGCTTTTTTGATAACTATATTGTTTCTTCTATCCAATGTTGTATGTTTCATGCTCCTAGGTGAAGCGGTTGATTCTTTATGATTTTTTGAAAATTGCCAAAAATTGTGTGATTTGAGGGACAAAACCAGGTGCATTTTGGCTGCGACTTGACTGAGTTTTAAATACCATTCATTTTATAAAAGACCTTCATTCCATGAAACTCCAGTCGGTGTGTTCAGCGTGCTGACTAGTTTGTACAACAATCTGTGTTTCTAAACAATGTTAGTTTTGTGATAAAAACAGAAAAGGAAATCAGTTATTTGTTTGAATGTACACTATTTACTACACTGTACATGTCCGAATGATTTGTGGGATGTTTTGAGCATGTCTTGACCCAAATTATAGTATAGGAAAAGTTGCAAAATTGACATGAAGAACAACTCCAAGGTAAACATCAACTTTTGGCAGGAGCAGCGCTGTCATAGATGATCTGAAGAAGCAGATGACTGACTTTCAAGTAGAACTGAAGAGCACCAAGCAGCAACTGCAGACGACACAGACCGAGCTGGAAACAAGTCAGAGGAATCTTCAATCCATGCAGGAGATTGTTAGGTCCAACCCGGGAAGCATTCAGTGCAGCCAGTCCATCCAGGCTGCCCTTAAGGCCTCCAAGAGAAGGTGAGCAGCATCGAAGAGGAACTGCAGAAGACCTGTGACCAGCTGCGCCGTCAGGAGCAGGCCTTCACTGCAGTCCAGACACGGCTGCAGGATGAGGTCCGTTCCCTGAAGGTGGAGGTGGACAGCTTACAGTCCAGTTACGCCCTGCTGAAGTCATCAGAACTGGGTGAGCAATATGAAGTCAGTTACATTAGTAAAGTATCATGTGAGTGTGGTTAAGAAGGTGTCACTGCGTGCTGACGAAGCCATGTACACTGCACTACACCTGCTGATGACGTCATTGTCAGCATGCAGGGCTTTGGTCCTACAGATGGTCAGGTAAAATCGTTCAGCGACATTACTGAAAAATGAATTGTTTCAGCGGTGTGAGAGACAAGGTGTATCTTCACTGATGAAGCTGAACTGATTAAGCGTCAGTGATGTAGATGAAATTGTACACCTTCAGAGATGTGATTGACGTTGTTTGACTCCAGCGATGTGGTTCTGTTAGTATTCAGTGATGTGGCTGATTTGTGGCTGGATTTGTACATTTTTGGTGATATAGGGTGACAGCAGACTACATCAGACAGACTGTTAGCGCTGATTTTGAGCTCGACGGAGTAAGTAAACATCTTGATGCCTATGCAAAGAATTAATGGATATACGAAATATATTGAACTATTCAATAACACACATATAATGAATGTCGATGGTGACACAATGTACTAAAAATAATGTTGACGTGGGGAGTGCACAGAGTACAAGAATGACTTTTAATGTTGAATGTAATGTTGACGTTGGAGTGGACAGAGTACAAGAATGATTTCTAACGTTGAATGTAAACTTGATATACTAAAGATAATTTATGAAGTTCACTTTTGTTCCTCCTGACCAGATCCAGCTTGAACACCTCTCTGACGCTTCTGCCATGCTTTCAGGGCTCTGGTTTTTTCCCTCCCTGCAACTGAGAGCTGTTTCATGAGGCTGTATGCAGACGTTCCTACAAACCCCCTAGCTCCAATTTCTGCAGTGAGGACTTTGACCTGATAGCCTTCTCTCCTCAGGCTGTTTGCCAGATCAGCATACTTTTCAGTCTGTAGATTTGAGCTGCCTCCATTCTGTTCTCATATGGCACCGTGAGCTCGATCATGATCAGCTGCTTGGTTGACTGAGAGTGGACTACTATGTCTGGGTCTCATGCCACTCTTGCTGATGATCTCTGGGTGACTCTTCCATTCTGGGAGGTCTGCAGTGCACTCCCAGTCATCTGCCCAGTCCAGCAGACTCTGCCTGCATGTTCCGAGTGGCACTGTTGTTCTTGGCCATGATTCGCTGCCTCCTGCCGTGAAGAATGTTGCGGGTGCTTTTGGAGTCCTGATTTTCCTTTTGTGGGGTTGGTACTAGCCCAGACTACTTGTACAATCTCTTTGAGCACTTGGTTGTGCCTCCATGTGTACCTTCCTTGAGCCAGGGCTACTTTACATGAGCTAAGGACATGCTCCACTGTTTGTTTTTCATGGCAGAGGGGGCATGAAGGATCGTCTGTTTTTTCCCCACTTCACCAGGTTTGCATTTGAGGGCAGAAGGTCATATGCAGATCTGAGAATGAAGCTGATCCTGAGAGGGGGCCATGTGCCAAATGTCATTCCAAGTGAGACTTCTTTGGAGTGCATTCTCCCACGTTGTCCATTGCCCTTGCTGGCTCTGCTGGACGGCTTTTTGGGGAGTCTTTTTTGGTCTTCTTCTTTTCTCATCTCCTGAATCATCATGTCTCTTTTGGCTTTTCTTTGGCCTTGACCACCATTCAGTTTTGGTCACCCCCAGTCCTTGTCTGTTGGTCTGTGTGTGTCCTGTTATTCTCTGATCTTGAGACTTTCTTTTGCAGAATCCATCGCCTCTTGAACTTTCCATTTTCTGCCTGTCTTCAGCTGGGCTTGATTGCTTCTACACCTTGTCTCCTGAGTCCTCCAGCAGGCTTTGAAG
>JADBJO010030602.1:0-7500 GCA_016801955.1 Conus betulinus | reverse complement strand
AACAGAGGCTCTGATCTAGGTTGTCACTTGGACTTGAAAATAAAGAAAAGACACTGGGGTGATTTATTGTTAGAATTTAGAGTAGGTGTGTGTGTGTGTGAAGGTAGTTGTATTTTTTCTTTAAAAGAAATTTTGAAAAAGTCATTTGAAAATAATAAAAAGATTGTTGAATGGTTAATCAGGCTGGTCTATTTTTTGTTCAGTTGTGTGTGTGTATATATACATATATATATATATATATAACTTTTTTGGCTTTATATATATATATATATATATATATATATATATATATATATATATATATATATATATACAGAGTTTAAAAAACGCAACAGACAAGATAAACAGATTTTCGGCTTTAATGCCTCCCTCGGTGGTGAGTTGACTGGCCAGCGAGTCGCACAATATTTATACATGCATACAAAGAAAGTGAATGAAATTCACCATCTTAAAACAAGAAGCTAAAAAGGAAAAGGATTGCATGTACCAGACAAATCTTTCAAATGGAAGGGGAGCAAAGCGATGTTGTAGTATGAGGAAGAGAGGCTGAGTAAGTGTGTGTAAAAGCATGCGCGCGTCACGCACATGTGGGAGTGTGTGCGTATATGAGTGTGTTAGTGTGAGCGAGTGTGTGTGAGTTTGTGTGTGTGTGTGTGTGTGTGTGTGTGTGGTGTGTGTGTGTGTGTGTGTGTGTGTGTGTGTGTGTGTGTGTTGATGAACAATACGTCGTCCACACCGCCCACGGAGTTCATCTTTTTTTCTTCCAAGATTTCGCCTATCAAAAGGCTTCTTCAGGAACCAATGGAACTAAAATCTTCTTGGCCCATTTTGCATCAATACTATTGACGTCATAGTGGACCTGCATTAATTTAGAAACGTCACATTTTCTTTTTTTTACTGTAAAGTTTCACCTTTCACCACAACCCTGTAGAGTCCCATCCCCCACTGCACCCTGCAGAGTCCATCCCACCTGCAGAGTCCATCCCACACTGCACCCTGCAGAGCCCCACCACCCACTGCACCCTGCAGAGCCTCACCCCCTACTGCACCCTGCAGAGTCCATCCCACACTGCACCCAGCAGAGTCCAAATTCATTGCACCCTGCAGAGTCCACCCTTCACTGCACCCTGCAGAGTCCACCCTTCACTACACCCCTGCAGAGTCCACCCTTCACTACACCCCTGCAGAGTCCACCCCTCACTACACCCTGCAGAGTCCACCCTTCACTGCACCCTGCAGAGTCCACCCTTCACTACACCCTGCAGAGTCCACCCTTCACTACACCCTGCAGAGTCCACCTTCACTGCACCCTGCAGAGTCCACCCTTCACTACACCCTGCAGAGTCCACCCCTCACTACACCCCCTGCAGAGTCCACCCCTCACTACACCCTGCAGAGTCCACCCCTCACTACACCCTGCAGAGTCCACCCCTCACTACACCCTGCAGAGTCCACCCTCACTACACCCTGCAGAGTCCACCCCTCACTACACCCCTGCAGAGTCCACCCACCCCCTCACTGTACCCTGTAGAGTCCACCCTTCACCGCACCCTGTAGAGTCCACCCTTCACCACACCTGTAGAGTCCACCCTTCACTACACCCTGCAGAGTCCCCTTCACTGCACCCTGCAGAGTCCACCATTCACCACACCCTGTAGAGTCCACCCTCCACCCCACCCTGCAGAGTCCACCCCCTCACTACACCCTGCAGAGTCCACCCTTCACTGCACCCTGCAGAGTCCACCCTTCACTACACCCTGCGAGTCCACCCCTCGCTGCACCCTGCAGAGTCCGTCCCCCCTTCCCCACCCTGCAGAGTCCCACTCTCCATTGCACACTCTATCTATCTCTCTCTCTCTCTCTCTCTCTCTCTCTCTCTCTCTATATATATATATATATATATATATGTTTGAAGTAAAACCTGCTGATTGCTGGGCACCGCTCAAAGACGTAGAGTGCTGGATATAGTCCGTCGTTAGTTAAAACCACAAGAAGTAATAAAATCCGCACATCCATTCCCACTCCACAACTCTTCATTTCCTTCAAGCTTTCGCCTTTATTTTAAGGCTTCTTCAGCGAAGGCTACAAACAAACACATACCATAACTGGACTAACATTTCCATTGAATTTATTAAATTGCATTTAAGATAAGAGGTACGGTGGGTATGAGAGGGAGATGAGGGGGGGGGGAGAGGGCAGGGGGGGGGGTGGGGGGGGAAGAGAGAAAAAATCCGGGAGATGGTGGGATATGGATAAACTATGAACTCTTGGAAGACAAGGGATCACAGGGAAAATGGTACCGAAATCCTGTCAGGAAAATGAGGGGGGGAGGATAGAGGGATGAAGTGCAAGAGAGAGAGAGAGAGAGAGAGAGAGAGGAGATGGGTTGAAGGGGGGGGGGGGGTTTAAAAGAGGTGTGAGAGAGAAGAAGATGGAAAGGGGGAGAAAAAAGAAAGTGAACAACCTAGAGCAAGGAGGGGCGGAGGGGGGAGGGGAAACGGAAATGGGGAGCAGTGGGAGAGACGGAGAGATACTGGGAGAGGGTAGAAAAACATAGAAGGCGAGAGGGAAAAAAAAAAAAAAGGGGGGGGGGGTAGAGGGAGAGAATGAGCGGTGGGGGAAGAATGCTGCGAGGGGGGGTGGGGGGGGGGGGGGGGGAGGGGCGATGAATCAAGAAAGAGAGCCGGGAGTGAGAGGACTTGAGAACGTAGACAGAGATAAAGACAAAAGGACCGAAGAATAAAAACTGGGAAAAAGAGGGCGGGGGGAAGAGGTGGTGCAACAACCGAGAGAAGAGAGAGAGAGAGAGAGAGAGAGAGAGAGAGAGAGAGAGAGAGAGAGAGAGAGAGAGAGAGAGAGAGAAAGGGGAGGAGGAAGTTTTGGACATATCAAGAAAAATAGAATTGAGGTGAAGGTCATCCGAGATAATGACAAAAAGGGTGAGAAAGAGAGGAGAGAGAGAAAGAGATAGAGAAAGAGATAAGGAAAAAGAGAGAGAGAGAGAGAGAAAGAGAGGAGAGAGAGAGAGAGTAAAGGGGGGGGGGGGGGGGGGGGACTATTGTGTTTTTACAACAGAATAAGTTGCGGAGGAAGGATCAGACAAACAGGTAACTTTTCGTTCATATCTTTTCATTCATTTCCCCCCATTTGGAGGGTCCCTAAGTTTGCCTGCCAGTATAGCTCCCGTTCTAAAAGACGATCTGTCTTGAAAACTGGGAAATGAACGAAAAGATATAGGGTCTGTTCTCAAACATAGAATACATTTTCATTCCTAAATTTTGAATCCATATAAGGTTGTCTTATGCTGATGTCCTGGGGGGTGTATATAGGTGTTACCGAATTGGTGGGAGCCTATAATATAGGGGAAATAATAGTCAAATATGTTCTGCTCTCTCTGTATGTGGTCGTTGTTTGAAATCTCTCCCTTGTGAACTGTAATTCACCCCAATGTATGCCCCAAGTTGTTCTTTCTCTCTGATTCACAGCTCACTGTGACATGTATGCCAGTAGTGAATGGTAGAATGTGGAAGGGTGGATGACCCCATTTATATCTACATCTTATTATACTGTAAGTAGCGTTGTTTTCATCTAGTATCTTATACTGAATGTTTTATACCCATTGTTTTTTTTAGCTTCGTATGATTATCCAATTATTGAATTGAGAGGTATATTTAAAACCTGTCGTTGTTATCTTGTCTTAACACTTCTATCTTATTCACCTATAATCTATCATCTTTATCCCTTTATCCCCCCATCCCCACCCCCCATCTTAATTTGTTTACGCTTCATGCTGTCTCTCTCTAAATTTCCTCCCCCCCCCCCTCCCCTTTCCCCCCCCCCCCCCCCCCCCCCCCCCCCTTTTTTTTATAATAAAATAAAGCCCCCTTATCCTCCCCTCCCCCCCCCCCCCCCCCCCACACTACCCACCAAACACCCCCAAACCCCCCCCCCCCGCCGCCTTCCCGTCCCAGTTCCGTCTATTTTCTTTGCTCCACGCTCCCTTAGTTTCATATCATGATTCTATTGCTCAACCATAGTTTAATATTGCCATTTATGGTATGTTCGATTACTTAATTAGGTTAGGGATGGATTGATTCTTATTTTTCATTTCCTTGTTACCTTTTTGTCTGATTCTTCCTCCGCAACTTATTCTGTTGTAAAACACACAGTCTCTCTCTCCCCCCCCCCCCCCTACTCTCTCTCTCTCTCTCTCTCTCTCTCTCTCTCTCTCTCTTCTCTTCTCTCTTATCTTTCTATCTTTTCTTTCTCTCTCCTCTCTTTTTCACCCTCTTTTTCTCATTATCTCGGATGACCTTCACTCTATTTTTCTTGATATGTCCAAACCTTTCCCCCCCTCTCTCTCTCTCTCTCTCTCTCTCTCTCTCTCTCTCTCTCTCTCTCTCTCTCTCTCTCTCTCTCTCTTCTTTTCACCACTCTCCCCCCCCTTTCCCCCCCCCCCCAGTTTTTTTTCCCATTTTTATTCTTCGGTCCTTTTGTCTTTATCTCTGTCTCTCGTTCTCGAGTCCTCTCACTCCCGGCCTCTCTTTCTTGATTCACCCCCCCCCCCCCCCCCCCATTCCCCCCCAACGCTCATTCTCTCCCCCCCCCCCCCCCCCCCCCCCCCCCCCCCTCTTTTTTTTCTATGTTTTTCTTACCCCTCTCTCCCCTTCTATCTCTCCGTCTCTCCCTTCTGCTCCCTCCTACCCCTTTCCCAGTTCCCCTCCCCCTCCCACCTCCCTCATTCCCCCCTCCCACCCCTCCGCCCCTCCTTGCTCTAGGTTGTTCACTTTCTTTTTCCTCCCCCTTTCCATCTTCTTCTCTCTCACACCTCTTTTAACCCCCCCCCCCCCTTTCAACCGATCTCCTCTCTCTCTCTCTCTCTTGCACTTCATCTCTCTCTATTCCTCCCCCCTCAGTTTCCTGACAGGATTTCGGTACCATTTTTCCCTGTGATCCCCTGTCTTCCAAGAGTTCATAGTTTATTCCGTATCCCACCATCTCCCGGATTTTTCTTCTCCCCCCCCCCCCCCCCCCCTCCCCTGCCCTCTCCCCCCCCCCCATCTCATCCCCTCTCATACCCACCGTACCTCTTATCTTAAATGCAATTTTAATAATCTTAATGGAAATGTTAGTCCAGTTATGGTATGTGTTTGTTTGCAGCCTTCGCTGAAGAAGCCTTAAAATAAAGGCGAAAGCTTGAAGGAGAGAGAGAGAATGCAAAAATAAACGCGGGCACACAACGACACACTCTTAATGTTTTTTCTCAAGCTTTCGCCTTTTATTTGGGCTGCGTCAGAAATCAGTACAACTGTATTGCCTTGTTTCACATTGCACACTGGTCTTTTGTATAGTTACGTTTGGGCAGTGTGCAATGTGAAACAAGGCAATACAGCTGTACTGATTCCTGACGAATCCTAAATAAAAGGCGAAAGCTTGAGAAAGTCTGGCCAGTTTCTGGATCAGCAGTGCACCCTCACATCACTGAGAGGTGTCCAGCATATTGTAGGGTTTTATCTTCATTTTAAATCATCATTCACACACACACACAAACACACACACACACACACACACACACACACACACACACACACACACACACACACACACACACACAACATTTACAGAGAATCCCTGATTTTTTCAGTCTCATATTTATCCTCTGCTCCCCCCCTCCACCTTTGTTTTTGTTCATTTATCTTTGCCAAGTCATTAACATAATGACGGAGGAAATGTTAGCCAGCACTTGTTTTCCGCTGCAACTAAATTGTTCAAGATATGTGTATATGGTTCTGCTGCTGTGATTTCGGAAGCAGATCGTTGCCGTGATTCCAGAAGCCGACTGTTGCCAAATCTTTCAGGCCCAGTTTGGTGCTACTTGCAAGCAATCACGCCTCCTAAACTATCGTGTTACTAGGTAAGGGTAGGAGAAGGGAGAACTTGAGTAGCGCTTTTCCCACCCATCTTTGAACATGTGGCTTCAAGAACCATAATGGGATTATGATAAAAGCAAACAAAGACATTGAATTCATCATCGAAAGGCTCCTCCAAATGAGTCTAGAGATTTATATGACTTATTTTCATCATTTACTTTTACCCAACATGAAACATTTAAATGCATAGATTAAAACATCAGCTTC
Source organism: Conus betulinus (assembly GCA_016801955.1). Classification (NCBI taxonomy): domain Eukaryota; kingdom Metazoa; phylum Mollusca; class Gastropoda; order Neogastropoda; family Conidae; genus Conus; species Conus betulinus. Next base: position 1,363 of record JADBJO010030602.1, on the reverse strand, counting down.
AAATCGACGAAGAATTATTTTGTACACCTCGTCGAAAGTTAGTAAATGTTTTGATGTAAAATCACTGGTGTGTGTGGAGAGAGGGGAGGTAGGGGGAGTTTTGTGGTATGGAGAAGACAGGAGCCAATATTCACTCTCTGTGTGCGCGTCCGGACCACCGACAGTGTGAGGGTACGTGGTCTGTATGCTTTCTGATTAGGCCTGCAGCTGCTTCACATTCGGCAAAGCCCCGGCACAGGAAGTTTGCAAGCAGGAAGCAAAGATGGAGGAATATCCGGCGGACTGAGAGGCACAAAGACACATTTCAGTTTATTGACATCAGTGTTGTCTAGTGGATTGAGAGGCAAAAAGACACATTTCAGTTTCTTGACATCAGTGTTGTCCGGTGGATTGAGAGGAACAAAGACACATTTCAGTTTCTTGACATCAGTGTTGTCTGGTGGATTGAGAGGCAAAAAGACACATTTCAGTTTCTTGACATCAGTGTTGTCCGGTGGATTGAGAGGAACAAAGACACATTTCAGTTTCTTGACATCAGTGTTGTCTGGTGGATTGAGAGGAACAAAGACACATTTCAGTTTATTGACATCAGTGTTGTCCGGTGGATTGAGAGGCAAAAAGACACATTTCAGTTTCTTGACATCAGTGTGTCCGGTGGATTGAGAGGCACAAAGACACATTTCAGTTTCTTGACATCAGTGTTGTCTGGTGGATTTGAGAGGCAAAAGGATTGAGACAAGACACATTTCAGTTTCTTGACATCAGTGTTGTCCGGTGGATTGAGAGTCTCAAAGACACATTTCAGTTTATTGACATCAGTGTTGTCCGGTGGATTGAGAGTCTCAAAAGTTTATGACACATTTCAGTTTCAGTTTCTTGACATCAGTGTGTTGTCCGGTGGATTGAGAGGAACAAAACACACATTTCAGTTTCTTGACATCAGTGTTGTCCGGTGGATTGAGAGGACACAAAGACACATTTCAGTTTATTGACATCAGTGTTGTCCGGTGGATTGAGAGGAACAAAGACACATTTCAGTTTATTGACATCAGTGTTGTCCGGTGGATTGAGAGAGGACACAAAGACACATTTCAGTTTATTGACATCAGTGTTGTCCGGTGGATTGAGAGGAACAAAGACACATTTCAGTTTATTGACATCAGTGTTGTCCGGTGGATTGAGAGGCAAAAAGACACATTTCAGTTTCTTGACATCAGTGTTGTCCGGTGGATTGAGAGGCACAAAGACACATTTCAGTTTCTTGACATCAGTGTTGTCTGGTGGATTGAGAGGCAAAAAGACACATTTCAGTTTATTGACATCAGTGTTGTCCGATGGATTGAGAGGAACAAAGACACATTTC
>JADBJO010030601.1:7500-17710 GCA_016801955.1 Conus betulinus | reverse complement strand
CCCACCTGTGTGTGGGGAATTCAGTCTTAGCTGATTTGATGAATACATCGTAGTTCACTCACATTGACTCTGTTGCAAGACAGAGTGCATGAGATGTATTCGGGTGTAGTATGGTGTCTTGGGCGGGTCAGAATAGGCAGATTGTGTTTTCAGCAGTAGTAGTAACGGGACACCTTAGGGAGAAAGAACATAGGAAAAATAGCACTGGTGTGTGTGTGTGTGGGGGGGGGGGGAGGTTCTACGAGGGGGAAACCAGGGAAATTAGGGGGCATGTGGATGTAGGGGAGGGTAAGGGGTGTAGGAAGTTAAACGGAACAGTGTGAAGGGGGGGGGGAGGTATTTTGTCGTAGACTTCTGTTGTCTGGGTGGCTGCGTGGTCTAAAAGCGCCCAGCTCAATGACAGCTGTCCTTCGCTCAATACGTGGTGAGTGTTCTTGTCCCCGAATATGGGCGTGGGTTCGAATCCCACGCTCTGACCATTATTTTCTCGAGCTCGTTGAGCAGCGCGTTGGACTAATGCGCAGGTCAGACATCTGCCAAGGCACATCCATGAGACCCTCGTGTAAACTCCTGTCATCTTTGTCGTAATTCTTTGATCCATCAGCTCTAAACCTTGCGCTGTGTGGTCTTCAAACTGAACAGATGGTGGTAGCATGTATGGCTTTGTCTGTACGCAATAACACCTCTTGGGCACCTGAAAGTGAAACAGCCGTCTGGAATGGATCCGAACAGTAGAACATATTGAACGTGAACGCAGAAGGCGGCGGAGAATGGGGAAAAAAATATGGTGGGGTTTCAAGATGAAAGATAAGACGGAAGAAAGCGGCGATGGGAAGGAAAGAAAGTGTCACTCTCTGACGGTGAATCGACTAAACCGTGATCATCTGTCCACATCACCGTCCGTTCATCATGCATCATCGATCATCATCATCATCATCAACACAACCCAACACACATCATTTCGTGCTCGTCCGTTCGTCTCGTCTCGTCGTCCGTCGGCCGTTGTTGTTATTCTCAGTGTTGTTTTGTTGTCAATATTATTGTCGGTTTCTGATTCTTGATCGTTGTTGCTGTCTATTCTCCTGGTAGCAGAGTAAGCTGCTGTCTATCGCTCAGCCTTACTGTTATCTCCTACACTGTGCTATCATCATCTTCATTCATTAGTATTGTGTGTTGAAAAGCATCGCATTATTGATATCAATACAAATATCCAGACACCGCGTCCTGTGTGTATGAGTTCAGGCAATATTTTTTTGTCAGCAAACAAAGAAGTTTTAGAAATGTAGGCTGCAGGAACAAAAGGGGTGGTGGGCAGAATTATTAAGACTACGCTCTTTAACCATACACCCTCCAAATTCACCCACCATAGCACCACTATATTTCCCCTCCACTTCTGTATCCTAGTCCCTCATGCTATTTATTTGGCGTTCGGGTCTTCTGCTCTTCTGTCGTATGTGTCTTGTAGTCTATTTCGATTCGTCATCTGTCGTCTCCACTGTCTCGGATCTATCTCTCCGCGCAGAGCCATCTCTTCCTTATCTATAATCTCTCTAATTATCACTATCCATACCATCTACACCCGCACACAACACACACACTCCACCCCCCACACACCTCCTATTTTCCCACACACACACACTCAGCAAACTACCACCACAATTATTCACACCCCCCCTACCCCCATTACCACCCCCCCCACCCCCCCCCCCACACACCACCCGCCAACGCCACCTGCCACACGGCACGCAGCTCGCACGCCAATATTACACACAACACCATTCACTACTACACACTATTCCACACTACACCCACACCCCTCCCCCACCATTTTCCCCCCTTTCACAAACAACTCATACACACACACCACACACACACGGACACACAACCACCCACCTTTGCCCCGCATGGCAGTGCCTCAATCAGACTAATTGTAACACGCTACCATTAAAGCCCGCTTCTGTGTAGGACTGCGGCGATTGTCAAGAGGGAATATTTAGCGTGTTTTTCGCGCCAAAAAGGTCGTCTGTCCCGCAGCCAGATAAACTGCCAACAAACGGTATCAACCTCACGCTTATTCACCAGCTCCTTAGATGTGACCCCCCACTTTTTTCGTTTTCGCCTTTCCGCTTTTCTCCATTATTCTCCAAACCTTTTGACCCGTCCCCCACACCTTTTACGAACCCACATCACAGTTACCCACAATCAAAATTTCACCCAAGTTGAGGAATGTATTTTTTTCATGATGCAGGTGTTCTTATTTGAACAAAGTTTGCCCAGCCCGTGTCTGCTACAATCGTTGTAGTGTCTTTCTTGCAGTCATTTTCTGGCTTACCCCACCATTTCTTAATCACACAATCCTACACTCGGCTTATCCCGCTTACCCCACTTCGTTACTTTCCCCTTCGACATCCTCTTAGTCCCATTTCCACTTCCAAGCACCTTCACCCACCTATTTTCATTCACCACCCCCATGCACATTTCTTCCACCCATCCCCATTCACATAATTCTTTTACACACACCTATCACACCAACACAAAAATCTACAAACACAACACTACAACATCTACATTTTTATTTCGTGCCCCAATCTGATCAGCCAATTTACGGTCAACTCTCTGTCGTCGTTTCTGTTTACGGTTCCCGTTCCCCCGCCGCGACTCGCCCTTCCCATGCATGTTTTAGCATTTCAGTCATTGAACAGAGCAGGCCCGACCTACGGTTCCTTCGGCTGGTGGGTCGGTTGCTGGTGACGTGGGGTAGAGACTTTGTTTCAGACCTGAAAGCCTTGGAAGCCTTTTGTCACTTATTGGGGCGGTTGATTTTCTTGTCTGGGTCTGGTTTAGCTATGCGGTCAGCGCAACCGCACCCGCATCACACTCAACGCACAAATTCCCACCATGGTTTATGCACATTATACTTGCACGCCAACCGCTGATTCGCACCTAGCGTTTCATACCACCACCCTCCCCCTCCCCTTCTAACGTTACCCCCTCTTTTACAACCCCCAAACGCCATGACCCCGCCACTACACAAGCAACACACCGCCCACCGTCGCTCCCGCCTCCCTTTTCGGCCGCCCTTTAATATTATTGCTACACACCCCCCCCCCACTTACTATCCTCCCCAACTTTTATTCCCCAACCCCCCTTTTACACTCCAACCAACCCCTCCCCACACCACCACAAACACCACTTACAAAATTTTTCTTTCCCCACACCCCATAAAAACACGGTTTTTTTCCTCCCCGCTCCCCGCACACATACAACACAGACATTGCTTACGCCGCCACTTCCCCCTAACCATGCTAATGTTCCCACCTTATTTGCTTTCCCATATCCCCCCCCTTTCTCCCCGTTTCTCCTTATCCCTTCTCCCCCTCCCCCCCCTTCTTTTCCCCCCCCCCCTTTTTTACTTCTTTTTCCCTTCCCTCCTCCCCCCCTCTCCCCTTATTTTCTCGTTCCCCCCCCTACAGGTTCTCTATCTCTACTCTCCGCTCCTATTATGGCTTCTCTCTCGTCTCTGCTCTTTCCCCCCCCTCCCTCGGATCTCTCTCTCTCTCTCTCCGCTCCTCTCTATCTCTCCGTATGCACATACTTGCACTGCAACGTGATAAAATTCCTTCGAGAAGATTGAGCTAAATGCATCCGTCGACGCGCGCGCGCTGCGCCACATTCCCAACACACACAGCAACACAAAAAACACACCACATCACTACACCACACAAACAAGAACGACGCACCTTCACACACGCACACGCACATACAGCACAGCCCAGGCAGAGAGAGGGCCCCCGTGCCAGCTGCACCCATCATAACACCTACACTACACCACGATCCCACACACGCTGTGCGCGCACCACACACATAACCACTACACACACACACACACACACAAACACAACACACCAAACACACCTTATTTCTAGAGAGAGATGAGAGGCATTGATTTTGTCCCGAGAGACGACCTTTACCCCCGAGATTGAGATAAAGCTGATGCGCCTCTTAGTGCTAGATGTGCAGCCAGGTGCCGTACAACATATACAAAGACACACAGGAACGCTTCTGTCCATCACGCACACACCACTGTCTTATCAACACGAAATGGACAAACCGTTTGTACAATCAGGAAGAAGCAACAGACGGGACCCAATTTGACCAGCACAGTCACTAGACATACCCAGAGAGCGAAGGAGAGCAGCAGACGGAGAGAAGGGACCCGAGTAGACCGCCGCCCTTTTTGGAATGACGGAGGAGATTGAGGTCGAGCACGTTTTGAGAGACCGACTTTTGCTTGAGTTTTCCTGTATTTTTGAGACCCCGACCCGAAGAGGAACAGATAAGACTGTGACTTAGGACCACAAACAATCACGTAAATGAGCATGTCACAACGCATCAAATGCGCACACCCCCCCACCCCAGATGTGTCTTGTGTCTTGTAGCAGGCTCGAACTGTTGTGTCTGGCGTCCCGAAAGTGCTGCTTGGAACCACATTGTTAACACCACCACTGCAAGCGGTAACCTGTAAAACGCGCCCCATCTCTCCACTCCCTGGCCGAGCTGATTGTCGTTAGCCCCGGTGGGATGATACGACTTATGAAGTGCAGTGCATGTTCTCTTGGACGGTCGCTCCCCTGAGAACCCAGGGCCTACTAACTTATCGGGTCAGCAACGGTATATGCACTGGTTGAGTTCTTTTTGGTAGTACCATGCTGTCATTTTTCCTACGTCACGCGATGCAATTGACTCCCCAATGAAAACAAAGAAAGCTTGCATATCGACGGATGGTACACCCCGAGAGATTGGATTCTAGATTGGTTAAATCGAGCAGGACGTAACGAACATTTGTCCACTTTGATTGAAGTTAACAACCTCGACGTGATATCTGCCTTTTGAAATGATACTTCCGTGCATCCTGATGCACAACATCTCAAACCAAATCGTGTACACAAAATTCACTTCTCATATGGATTTACTGGAGGAGATTATCCCTCAGGGTCATTTTGGCCTTTGGGTTCCCATTTATGTTTCAGGCCGGCACACCCGACACACGTGCCGCGCCGTTCTGCTGGCACAGGCGCTGTCTGTGGTCACATAATTTGTTATAGGGGGCTTATACACTCAGTTGCAATACTGTACATACATACAGTTAGAATATACAACCGACGATCCAGGACAGCACAGCCAGAATGCGAGGCAGTAACCACACTCACGCTCGTTGCTGCAATCCACCAAGTACAGCATATGGCATGCAGGGAGAACAAGGCAAAGCCCACAAAATGCCATTTTACAATTGGTCTCTACATCATAACAATTGCGGAAGGCCCGTCTCAGGCAAGGGCGTTGATCAGTTTCTCACGGGGAGTGGAGGTTCCATCTTCGCGATAGTATCAGACGAAGTACGAAACCACTCTTTCCACCCATTCCCCATTTTCAAAACACACAAACTAACACACGCCGCGCGATGGCGCTGCGCTCCTCGCAAGCACCAACGCAGCACGAACACACACACACACACAAACACACAAACACCACACCATCAACACACACACACCACAACCACACACAGAGATGAGTACCCCCGTACCTCGCGAGATCGAGTTATTGAGAGAGGCAGTCTGCACGGAGCAGAGAGTGTTGCTCCATTCGCAGAGCGATGAGGCGAGAAGGGCGTCTGGAGGAAGGTTGGGTGGAAAACACCCGCCAAACATTAGCAGTGATTAACTAATCGATAAGCAATTCATCCACTAAAACGCACTATACGGGGATTGGATGGAAACGAGGCTAGGAATGGCAAGTGCTGATCATAAAGGGGGGGGGGCCCGGGGGGGGGCGGTTGTGAGGGGGGGTGAGAAGAGATGTTGAGTGCTGTGATACGGAGGGGGGGAGGGAGAGATGAAGAGTGCTGTTGAGGGGGGGGGGGCTTGTGGGTGGTGGATTTCGACCCCGGTCAGACAAGCCGGAAGGCAAATCTCATAACCCGCCCCTAATCCATCAAAAGTGTTTTTTACAATCATGATGACTTGTCGCCGCTTCTAGGGTCACCACAGCGACATTTCCTTTCACGCGTTTGAGTTGTTGAGTTTTCTTTGTGACGTCAGTTTGGGCGAAACTCATAGACTATGTGCAGCTTGTTTCTGTTTGCTTTGTTTGTTTTGTTATGTATAGTCTTTCTTCCCTAGTAACAGGGACTTGGTGGGCGGTGGCGGGTGAAGGGAAATCCAGAACCGTTACTTATCACAAGTTTGACAACAGCCACTTCATTCCCATTGCTCTCTCTCTATCTCTCTCTCCTCTCATCTCTCTACTTCGACTCTCTTTCTGATCATCTCTCTCTGTCTATAATCACCCAGTTCCACTTTTTCGAGTGCGTTTACCACATCCATCGAAACAACAACGTCTTGCATAAACCGTCCCTAACCATGTGGGGAGTCCAAATACTACCGATCCGTATTTGCGCCCAAACGGACTCAACTCCCCCCCCAACCCACCCCTTTCCCCCTCCTCCCACCCCCCACAAAAACACAATCACTAACAAACGTCACTCTCCATCACTCATCGTCTATTTACACAGGACAAACGACTTCTGCCACACCCCCGACCCGCACCCTTCCCGCTCCTCACCCCCCTCCACCCCCCCCCCCCCCCCCCCCCCCCCCCCCCCCCCCCCCACCCCCCCCCCCCCCCGCCGTCAGCAGGGCAGTCAGCCTTGCGGTGTGACTGCATACGTCCGAGCGAGCAGACAGTAAGTCCCTCTTCTTCCTGTCGAGTCGTCTCGCCTTGGGTCCGACGCACTTGACCGTGAGAGAAACGCCTAGTGCATGGGTGCGGCGGGCTATGGTAACATTATGAGCGTCAAAACACATTAATTCCGGGTGTGTGTGTTGTGTGTGTGTGTGGTGGTGTGTGTGGGTGTGTTTGTGTGTGGGTGTGTGTGTGTTTTGTTTAGTCGAAAGAGATCGGTTTTTTTCCCCTCCATAAAGCAGGGATGAGTATTTATGATTGCAGAGAGAGCGTTTGTATAATTATGAATTAGCCGCTAACTTTTATAATTACCATTTTCATCAGCATAGCTGCTTATGGGAACACTACGCAATGTAAAAAGGTGGAAGTAATATTATTTTCTAGGACAGATGATGCGTACACAACCACACCAGCTATAACAGAGCCGTGTGATTCAGTGTTTATTCATGAGCATTGGTTATTCAGAGAGACATATAATGCTGAAAGGTCATCTTTTTTCCTGTTGTCGTGACCAGTGATTATTCACAGAGAGCCGGTATCCGTTACAATTTTAAGTGTCACCATTACTCTCTGCTACCAGGAAACGATGACGGTTGTATTCAAATTTTCGTAGAAAATAAATCAAAATGTGTGGTGACTTTTGATCTGATTTTTTTATTACAACATTAAATTATCACGGTAAAACAATTCATATTGTATGGAACCCCGCTAATTCATCACAGGAAAAAACAGGCAGTGTTAAGTGGTCCGTAAAACATACAGCTAATAGTTACGTGAAATAATATTGTATCGCACTGATTTTTTTTTTATGTCAATGAGCGGATTTTTCGCTTGAAAAGCACATTTTCATTTTTCTTTTGTTTTTTTTCCTTTTTTTTTTTTTTTTTTCCTTAGTCAGGTTTTGGAACAAGCAGCTATTCAGCTACGTCATGTCAAAATGACTCATTACTGACAACAATTGTTATCGAGTGAAAATACAATTTTCAGGTGATAATGGGCTTTTTTTTTTTTCGCCACCTAATACCACTAATCCAATTTCTACAAAGAAATTTGAAAATGGTCCAGATTTCTTCATGATGACCAGTGATGTTGAGTTGTGAAGACAGTGTGGACTCGGTAATCATCATCTTTTGAAGCTTGTTTGCTCGCATGGTTTCTCACTGATGCTGTGACCCCACGGTTACTCTGGTTTTCTGTGGTTTTCGGCGTCAGGTAATAATAATACCAATTCAGACAATCTTGCCCCACTGAAGTTAGTGAAGTGGGGACTTGGGAGGATGGGGGCCCTGGTATCGATGGTTTGTATAGCTGCACAGTTTTTGGTTTAGGACTTTTTGTTTAAAAAAAATACTGCTTTTCATGAGCGGGGAATTGTAAAGAAGCAGCGGAAGTAATTTGCGAGTAATTAATTGTTTTCACTGTGATGGCTTCTGGTGTTAAATTTTTTTCCTCCTTGGCTCATCATCTTATATCTTTACAAGGTCAAGCCTTTAAGAACTGCTATTCACACAAAATGTAATTACTGTCTAACAAAAGAAAAAAAAAATTCTCTTAAAGCTGACTGATTTTTCCACAATCAGACTTACCTCTTCTCTATGGTGGGTATAATACCATTATCATACGGAATTGTAGTCCATCCTGATTGCTGTATAGTTTATATGGTTTTCATTTAAAAAAAAAAAAAAAAAAACGAAAGAAAAACAACGTTAACGTAACGATCTTTTTGAACCTGGGAAGCCCTTCCATAGTGTGTGTGTATATGTGTGTGTGTGTGTGTGTGGTGTGTGTGTGTGTGGCGTGTGTGTGTGGTTGGTGTGTGTTGTGTGTTGTGTGTGTGCTCGCGCGTGCGCTCTCACGTGCGCTCTTCTGCGTGTGTGGTGGTGTGTGTGTGTGTGTGTGTGTGTGGTGTGTGTGTGTGTGTGCGTGTTTTGTGTGTGTGTGTGTGTGTGTGTGTGTGTGTTTGTGTCTTGTGTGGGTGTCTCTGTGTCTCTCTCTCATCTCATCTCTCTCTCACTCTCCTGTGTCTGAGCTCTCTCCCTCTCTCTGCGTGCATGCGCGCTTGTGTGCTGTGTGGTGTGTGTGCGTGTGGTGTGGGTGTGTGTGTGTGTGTTTCTCTCTGTCTCTGTCTGTCTGTCTCTGTCTGTCTGTCTGTCTCTCTGTCTGTTCTTGTGTTGCGTGCGCCTGTCTGTGTGTGTGCGTGGTCTGTGGTCTCTCTGTCTGGGAGGCGTGGATTGGTGGTGGTGGTTGGAATGGGACTAAAGGAACGGGAAGGGGGGGGGGGGGGGCAGTGGAGGCCGTTGAGGGAGGGGTGGGCGAGGGGAGAGGGGTGGAGATTTCTTCATTCCCTCGCCCAGTGGCACCCTCCCTCCTTCCGCCGTAGGTGTGTCGTGTGAATGGCACACACTGCACTTGCGGAGCTGCGGGTGCTGGTGCTGTCAGCAGCGAACGCCGCTGGCATAACGGCAGAACTCCCTTCTCTCCCCCTTCAGACGCCGATGCAGTTGCCATTGATGGTGGTCCCCGACCGGTGGTGGTGGTTGGTGTGGTAGTGGGTGGTGCGTGTGGTAGCGCTAGCACGCAGTGGTCTACCTGAGCTATTACAGTGCAGTGGCTCTGGTGTATTGGCATTTTTTTTTATTGGTTTGGATGTTGTTGTTGTTGCGGGGAGCGGAGGGCGGGTGGTGTGTGTGGTCTTTCCATTCGTCAGCTGGCGGCGCGTTTGTCGCGTTCGCGGTGTACGGAGGAGAGAGGTGGCTCGTTGTTGTTGTCCTTGGGGCCGTGAACAGGTGAGATGATGCCCGTTTGGTTTGGTTTGTTTTTGACCCCTAAGATGGAAGTATGGGCTTGCTGCATGGCTTGGGGCGGTCTCCTTAATGGCGGATAAAAACCCTCCCCTCTCCCTTAAACGGTCAAACTCACACCAAAATCCACTCCCTTTGGGTAGATGCGGGTAGAGGGTTTCCATTACAGCATTGGTCTGTCCATATAGGGCAGTGTCCCGAGGGGATTGGTATCAGCCTGAGTACGCAGAAAGAAAGAGTTTGTTTGTGCTCGTGCTTTGATTACTCGTTGACACGGGTATTTACCTAATCTGTCGATCTATGTCTGTCTAATCTATTATCTATCTATCTATCTAACTCTCTACCTAGTGTTTTATTAGCTATCAAACTATCTCTCTTTCTAAGAACGACCTATTAATCTATCTATCTGCCCCTCTCCCCTCTCTCTCTCTCTTCTCTCTCTCTCTCTTCTCTATTCTCTCTCTTCTTTAGCTATCTATCTATTCTATCTTACATTTGTTGGTATGTTTATGTATTTAACAATCATTTTGCAATCGTTTATATATTCAATTGTTGATTGTTCATTTGTGTATGTATTTATTCACGTGCTGTTTTGATTATTGTTGTTCGTTTGTCAGAAAGGGAATTAGACATGGAAGAACCCTTATCGTTAAGCGATTGTGGTGCGA
>JADBJO010030601.1:0-2500 GCA_016801955.1 Conus betulinus | reverse complement strand
AGAGAATGCCCTCTTCCTAATCAAACCAGTGATGCCAGCGAGCAGGTGTAGGTTGTACTCTTGTCATAGACTTCTTGGGAACAAAACGCTGCAGGTGCATATTTGCCAAGCACGTGAAGTCTGTGTGTGTCATGTTTGTAGAACTTGGGGCACTGACTGAAAATGCAGCGCAGTGGTCCAGCTGTCTTCGTATTCAGCTGTCCCGCATGTAATCAATCTCCGTCTCGTCCCTTGCGAAGCTATGTGAAGGGGATTGGGGTGTGTTTGGCTGGTGGGTGGTGTGGGATGGGGATATTGGGGTGGCTAGAACACCAAGGCTACATCGAAATGTTGTTAAGCTCTGCATAGTTATGTGGGGATTGTCTTCAGTTGTGACAAGCTCCTAGCATAACATTATCAGTCTCCAAATCCCCCCGAAGCCGGAGTGTGGCTGCCCACGTGGCGGGGTAATCATAAACGGTCACACACGTGATGTTCTCATCCCCAGCTGATGCATTTGTACCATAGTGTTCAAATACTTCGGCTGTTTGCATGGTCCCTGGAGTCTTTTAGCCAGGGTACGACGACGACGACGACAACAACAACAACAACAACAACAACAAACGACAACATTGGGGAGGCGGGGTTGGGAGTGTAGTCTCTGCGTTGTGTGTGTGTGTGTGTGTGTGTGTGTGTGTGTGTGTGTGTGTGTGTGTGTGTGTGTGTGTGTGTGTGTGTGTGTTGTGTGTGAAAGAGAGAGAGAGAGAGAGAGAGAGAGAGAGAGAGAGAGAGAGCCCTCTACCAGCACACCACACCCCCTCCACACCTCCCTGCCCTCACTTGCTGCCCTCTCTTCCTCCTCTTCTGCCTGTACTGTCGTGTGTTTCTTGCTCTTGTACTCCGTTGTTTTCATTGGAAATAATATTTTTGCTCATCTGATGACTAATGTTTTACTGCTTCTATTCTGGATTATACATATGTTTCTAATCGATTATTCAATTATAAAGTAGTACCGTTCATTTGTCTGTTGTATTTGTCAATCTGTACTTGCTATTTATGCGTAAACTCTGATGAAGAAATATGTTAACACACCTCCTCCCCCCCCCCACCCACCCCGACTCTATGTCAAACCCTCCCACACCCCCTCCACCCACCATCACCCTGCCCCCACCCCTACACCACCCCTTTGTATACACCAGTTCTGAAGGCAGGTTTCTATTCGTTTAGTTGATATTATTTTAACATGAAAATAGTTAGTTATTAGTAGTTAGTTAGTTAGCTAGTTTGTTGTTCATGTTAAGTAGTCAGTTAGTAAGTCAGTTAGTCAGTCCTTAGTTAGTTACTTTGGTTAGTCAGTTACTTTGTTAGTTAGCTAGTTAGTTAGTTGGTTGGTTAGGTAGGTAGATAGATAGATAGATAGATAGATAGATAGAAGATAGTAGATAGACAGACAGACAGACAGACAGACAGAGACAGATAGATAGATAGATAGATAGATAGATAGATAGATAGATAGATAGATGGATGGATGGATGGATGGATGGATGGATGATGATGGATGGGATGGATGGACAAGACAGACAGATAGGTAGATAGATAGGTAGATAGATAGATAGATAGTTGATTAGTTAGTCATTTCTTTAGTTAGTTGGTCGGCCTGTCGGTCGATCGGTTGGTTGGTTGGTTGGTTGGTTGGTCATTATCCAATGGCCATATTGTTTCATTTTGCTAGGATGATGGTCAAGCCTCTTAGGGGTTAGCGTGGAAGGAGAAGACCCTTCCTGGCTGTCATTATCAGCAGGTGTTTTTGTTTCGCAGATTGTAGTGTTTTTTTTATTGCTGCCTGTCTGTCATTCGTCAGCAGGTGTTGTGTGTTTGCAAAAATATATTGTGGCATTTTTTTTTTATGTTTGAAGCAAACCAGTGAAAAAGAGAAAAGGTTTGCAGAGGTCTCATGTGGCCTCAGAGACATTTTCCCCATCATAAGTTGTTTAAAAAGTATTCAAAGTCCACAAAGTGGTGTCAAATTGGTTGCTTCCCTTTCCCACTTTAACATGAGAAGAGGAAAAGAAGAAGAGAAGAAGAGAAGAAGAAGAAGAAGAAGAGAAGAAGACAGGACCATTTCCCTTTATCGCTTTCCAACAGTTTCAAAGCCCTTTCTACCAGCATATAACGGGGACTCGTAGGTTCAAAGGCCCGGATATCTCAGCTTTCTCTACGTCCCTTCTCTTCCCCCGCGCGCTAAACACACACACACCACACACACACACACACACCACACACCACACACAACACACACACACACACACAACACACCACACACCACCCAACCCCATCTCCGTCCCCCCTCAGTCCTACTGCCTGCCTCACCCCTCCACCCCCACTGACGTCCCCACTCCGACATCCGACCCCCATCCCCCCTAACGACAGACATCTTCGTGCGTCATCAGCTGGGTCCAAATCCCCAGTCTGACGTGGTGCATGAGACGTAATCTTCACGCAAGCGCAAACACATCCACAG